>JASDQU010260453.1:0-15707 GCA_032191745.1 Picea mariana
TATTCATATTTTATATAACATATTATATAAAATATGACATATAATATAAAAAATATTTATAAAATGAAAATATTTTAAAATAAATAAAATGAAAATATTGTAAACATATATAACATATATATTCTCCATTCGAACAGAACCCTGCGACCCCTAACCCCATTCACATTCGAACAGAACCTCGCGACCCCTAACCCCATTCACATTCGAGCAAAACCTGACCCCTAACCCCATTTGCATTCGAACAGAACCCCATTCGCATTCATCTCGACAAAGACGCGGCCTGCCACAGAGACGCGGTGACCCCAAAAAGGAGCCATAGAGACAAAGAGCGACAAAGAAGCGAATTAGACCAACAATGACTTCCAATCTGGTAAATTTTCCTCACTTTGTCCTATTCAAAATTTTCATTCTAAAATGTCTAGGGCACACATGCATCATCGTTTGAATGACATATTCTATATATTCTCTCTAGGGCACCATGTTTGAATTATATATTTTGTATATTTGAGTTAGGGCATATTCAAATTTGAACTTGTGTTCATAGGGTTTTCTGGTCACAATGTTATGAGAGGGATAACATGAAATCTATGCCAACCATCTAAAACACTTCAAGAATCCATCTAAAATACCATAACTGCAAATTGGGCAGTTAAACAGTGTGAAATATCCTACAGTCCAAGTGTTTGTCAAAATTACACACTCAGGAATTCGTTTAAAATTGATACAACAATGAGTAAATTCATAACAACCTCTATAAATATTTCAGTGGCAAATTGATTGATGAAAGGCCAACACAGTAAAACCAATAAAAAGACCAAAAATAATTGAGTGGGAATTTTACAGTTTTTAATGCACACAAATCTTTTCATTAATACATTGATCATTTAGGAAATAAGGATTGGTATCCAAATTGGCCATTCCTCATATCTTTATTCTCATCTAGTATAATCTTTGAACACCCCTACACTCATAATTGAATTTTTCTAACATGGACTATTCTTTTACAAGAAACCTAATAGTCTCATATTTTTAACAAGCCAGATGAAAACAACAACAAGGCAGAGAGATTTCTGCATGAACCTAGATGTGAAGGATTTCTACATAGCAGTTGTGTTGGGTTGAGATAGTTCAGGTGTTGGTTGGAGGATTTTTTCCATTTCATTATTTGGATATTGACATGGCAATATCTGAGCCTTCCACATGTCTTTTTTATTTTCCCTTTATTATCCAAACCAACTCCTTTATTTGTCTCCCTTGTACTATATGTGGCATATTTTAATTGCTCCCAAAGTTGTTGATGTGGAGGTTCCCTGCATCGTGGATATGTGATGGTATGCATAGACATCTATATCTCTTTGTCTATATTCTATGCAAAAGAGTCATGACTCATTTAGGGAATAAAAATATTGTAATGCTATGAGGTTTAATTTCCAAAACCCTTACAAACTTGAAATATTTATAGAACTCAATGAAACCCATATTTATAGAACTCAATGAAACATATGCACTCTTCCTTTAAAGCATTGATTTTCCTCTTATGTTGTAATAGAGACTACATGATAAAAGCAGACCCTGCATTATGATTATCTTCTTGAACATGGATTTTACTAATTGTTGGGCCCGAGATATGATCATTTTTATGACGATTGTTATACATTTTTTCCGCATGTACATATATGTTTTGTACGTTTTGAAGGATCTTTTTGAATAATTTTATGGTAAATCGGTATGATCGCCATAAGGTACATGTAATTCATGTTTAATGATTAAATCAAGTTTAATTCATCATGTTCTATGATTTCCAAGAGTTAATTCATGTTTTTCTACTGTTATAGGGCAAAACACACCATGTTTCCAGTTCTGGCACTCATTCCAGCACTCGTTCCGGTACCCAATCTGACACTCGTTCCAACACCCAGTATTGCACAAAACGCAAGGCGAGTTGGCGGTTATGGCATTGGCGGCCAGTGATGGACAAATTGGGCACATGGGTTTTCTTCATGATCCTCCCCTCCAACTACTAAGCTCAAGACAACTTGATTTCAATCGTCCAAAGAAGGCGATTATTGGCTTTCTCCCTTTATCTGTTAAGGCATTATTTATTGTATTTTCCCGAAATTAGAAGTGGTTCGACCCTCCTGTGGGCAACCACTTGGGTTGTAAGCTTATAAATACTGATAGGATGGTCATAAGATTGTTAACCAAGTAGAAGAGCATTATATTAGAGACAATTTCGTTTTTCTCTGTTTTGGTATTTTACATTGCCAGAATTGTGCCAGAATTGTGTTTTCAAGCTTTCATGGTGAATTTTCCTTGTTAAGTTCATGGTGTGCTTGTAGGAGGTATCCACGACTTGCTAGAGGGCCCACCAGTAATCTGGTGATTTTTCTTATGTTATTTATGCATTTCTTAATTCAAATTGCCCTTTCTTATTTCTTGTATATGCATGTTTTTATTTATTTAATTAGTTTTTTGTAGCTTACTGTTTTACTTCTCTTTTGCAGGTTAGATGATGATATGTGTTAGTATGTGTTGATTTTGTAGGTTAGGAGCAAGCTTGTAAGTCTCTATACTAACCTTGTGTGCAATTAGAAAGTCTCTATATATTAACCTCATGTGCATTTAGATGTTAAATTATGCTTTGATTTATGGTTTTATAATCAAGTTGAAAACTGAGTTTTCAGAATAAAATAGAGTTTGATTTGGGTTTCCTTTGATAGGGATTTTGATGGATGAATAGAATAAGTTCTAGTTTCAATCATAGCTTGCTTATCTTAGTTTATATAGATCTCGTCTAAATTAGTTATTGGTTAATGTAGATTGCTCATTTGCTTTTTATATCATGTTTTACTGTCTATTTTTAAAGCATTGTTTAATTGTAGTTTGAATTATTAGTCTAGACATACCATAGTTTCATTTATGTAATTTCCTTTTCTAGAATTGAATTGCAATTATATTTCTTAGTTAAATGATTGAGTTAGGTATGAATTTTGATTACGTAACCTAGAAGTAGAATGATGATCTCATTATGATATTAATGGTTTATACATGAATATGCAGGCTATTTAACATTATCTTTGTCATGCCTAAATTCTCGTTGGATTGTTTAATGCATACCTTCCACTTTGCCATTGAGATTAATATTGAGTTTATACCACTCAAATTGTCCTTTGTTGTCAAGTGCCATCGAGATATCACCTGTCACCACCGAAGGCATTCACACAACCACCAGCATTATATTTGAGTGTTTCATAGATTAAAGATAGTTCCTTGTTTTTATAGATCAGAAAAGATAGTTTATTTCTTTCATAGGTTAGAATATAGTTTTATTGTCGTTGTAGGGTAGTTAGTATTTTGCTTCAATAGATTTAAGAGAAGTTTTGTTTTTCGTAAATTAGGCATTTAGTTGGTAGTCCTTCTTGCTTTCAATAAAATGAATTTCATCTCATGCATTAGAAATAGTTTTGCATCAATCATTTAGTCCACTTGCCTTTTAGGCTAGATAGTTGTTCAATGAGAAGTCTTTGCTTACTTGTCTATTTGCTTTAGTAGGATAGATAGTTGTCTTTTCTTACTTCTATTTTTCTTTAGTAGGTTAGTTAGGTGTCTTTACTTACTTGTCTATTTTCTTTATAGGTTAGATAGGTGTCTTTTCTTACTTGTTCATTTATTTTCTTTCATCGGGTAGTTGCTCATTGAATGTAGGTTGGCAAGTTAAGATAGTTTTCTTTTGCCATTTGCTTATTGATATGCTTAGGTAGTTTATTTTGCTTATTGACATGAACTGGTTGCTTTAAAGTAGGGTTTTCACTTGCTTTTCTTAGAACCATCCATCAATCCTTGGCCCAAAAATACTTAGGTTAAACAGTTTCAATTTGTTTAGTAGGGTTTGCTCATTAGATAGTTTTTCTTGAGTATATTAGACTTAAATATCTGCTTTCATTAGTTAGATTATAATCCTACCAACATTTTACCTTTGGCATATATTTTTCTACAACTCTAACTTTACTTACCCTGGGTTGACAATTTAATTGAGGGTAGTTTATTGTCTTTTTTGGTACATATAAACCACCTAACATTTTGGTGTCGTTGTCAGGGATTTGTCTTAAGGTAAGAAGTAGTTAGGAAATAGATCATTCCTAGACCTTGGGATTAGATTGGTGGCAGGGGAACTTTAAGATGAGAGGTAAGAACCTGCACATCTGCTATTGCAGGCTCCCCCAAACCCAATGGTAGTTTTTCTATTTTCCTTTTGTTTTCTTTCATGAATAGACCTAGAGACCCACAAGGTAGATACATTAAATCTAAATCATACCTTTCAACCAAGGTTCCTTCTGATATTTTTGGGGGAAGGAACGTTACTCTTATAAAATCCATAGAACGATACCGAAAAACACGAGCTAGCTCAACTCAAAGAGCTAAAATAGTCTTTGAAGACACTAATACAGGGAGAACTATAGAACAATAAGTTGAAGCATCAATCATATTAGGACAGGAGGCAAGACCACTCGATCCTTCTGTAGAACCAAACAATATAACCTTTGCTTTTACACCACCACCAGACTAATTTTGAAGATATCATAGAACCTGAACAGGTGAATCTTTTGTTTGGTAGTTCAGCCAATGTGATTATCTCTCAGATTAACACAAAAACTTTGGCACCGATAATCTCAACCGGCTCGAGTAGATTCCTAGACATCCAATCAGTAGGAAGACCTTTTCATCAAAGGGAAACCTTGTTCTCTTCAAAGATAAAACCACTTAGGTACTCTCTTTTTAGAAACCCAGCCAATATGGGTGATCAAGAGGACCATAACAATGTAAGACATGGGGAGGAAGAAGAAACTGGAAACCAAACTGAAACTACCTTCAGGTTTCTAATTTTAGACACCACTCCAAATGTCAACATCAAGAATATTCCTCTCTCAGCACTACCTACCTTTTATGGTAAAAATAGTGAAGATCCAGACACCTTCCTATTTGAATTTGACATCTTGTGCATGAGCTACAACTATGTGCAAGATGCCCAGAAATTAAAACTCTTTCCTGCCACCCTCAAATACTTTGCACTAAGATGGTTCATTGGGTTGGGAGAATCCAGTATTAGGTATTGGGAATCCATGAAAGACATCTTTCTTAAGAAGTAACATGACTACTGCAAGACCAAAGAGTCTCGTAATGACATCTTTAAAGCACAACAGTTAGAAGACGAGACCCTTGAAGACTATATGGAAAGATTTGGTTATATCTCCCAGAAGTCAAAATACCATGACCTCCCAGAGGATGTAGTTAGGGATCTTTTCCTTAAAGGAATTTCAGAAGAGTATCTAGATATGCTTAACCTGATGGCATCAGGTGATATTTCTCATAAGCCATTTTCTGAAATATGTGAAATGTGTAAAAAATACTCAAGGAGTAGAGCCAAAACAGGAAAGAATGTTCGGGACCCTTACAATAGAAGCTTAAAACTAGTTAGTTTAGGTGGCATATGTTATCAGATAAATCAGTAGGTGCGGACACTAACAGATCTCCCTAGATCCACCTATATCTATAACAAAATAGGACAGGACACAAATCTTTCCCTAAGTTGTAGTCATTGAATCTACTAATAAGAAGGAATGAGTGACATACATTTATATCGCTTCCTTAGGTCTCTGTTGTTCCTGCTTCACTTTGGGCTCTTGTGAAATCAGGTCCAAGACAACACAAACCAACCAAGTGAAGATAGAAAAGTATATTCTATGTCAACCTAGGCATATGATCAAGGATTTATACAATAAAATAAGAGTGATTTTATGGGGAAGGGACATGTCGCTGTATTATATTAAATGAAAGTAGAAGATACAACCGGATCACTTTGATGTTGCAAGCTTCCTTTTAGTGACCCTTGGTTCCAACACACACACTTGCTCTATATTTGCATGAAGAAGATCTAGTGCAACTTGATAGACCAAATAGAGTCTTCAAGCTTCTGTCCAAGCAGAGTTCTTCACACAATTATTTCACCAATTCTTCATTCAATCTTGCTTAACCTTTTCCATGAGAAACATTTTAATATATAGGAGAAGGAGAGATGGTTAAATGGATGAGAATGATCCCACTAAATATAAGAAGTCAGTAGGATGCCAACCATGCGAATGCCAACTCATTTTCTAGAAGATTCCCTTCTAGAACCTTCATGACCTCTTCTCTTTTCCAAGCTTTGAAAAAGGTTCGCACCCTACCTATAGAAAATACTATGAATAGTTTTTACCCTAATTTTGGGTTGCCTACGAGAATGAAGTATTTTCGTACCCTGTGATATAAGGAGCCTACGAACTCATCTTAAAAATGTGTTTTTTGGAAGAAGACAACAGTCACTTTTCTCAGGAAAAAGTCCTTGTGGGAGCCTGAATACATCACTGGTAGAGACATCACCAGAGTGACCAAAATCATGTGTAACAGAATTCCCCCCAAAGTATGAGGCCGAAACTTGTGACAGCTGAAATACTTTGTAAAATGCATGTGTGTGTCAGAAACAAGGAGCTCACCTAATCGGAAACCTATAAACAACCAAGCATCTGCAGGATATAATACCAGTTCTAAGGTAGGCATTCCCATGTTCAGATCACAAATGAATGGAATCATAAATGTAGGTCATGGAAACCAATCATACACTGTGGATCCATGCCATCAAAATGATACATAGCCACCAAGAATACACTGTGGATCTATGCGAAAAGACTTGAAATAAGACGACATAGCCACATGACATACAAAGTGGATCTATGTGCTGATACAATTCATACATACTCCATCGCAGCCTAGATCAAAAAGATGAGACCTAGGGTCTTCAATCCCGTCACCTAAAAGTACAAATCTAGCCATGGGATTACATGTGCTGAAGTCGAACATGGTATAAACCACTTGATTACCGGTCATTGATGAAAACCGTTAACAAGTGCGAGGGAAATCACCATTGATGTCGATGAATCCCAAGGTACCAAAGTACAATCCGAATGAATGCGAATACATGAGATGAAGTTGAGCACTCGGTGGAATCTCTCGATCAAGGATCAATGATGTGAAATCCCTGTCGAAAGCGAAGAGACCTTCCATTAAGGCATGCAGGTTCCAAGGTACTAAATGATTTCTAAGTCTCATTTCTGAATAATGAGTTGGAGTTGACAAAACAAGACTCGTCACAGGAGGGCCTTGATGTATCCCCCATCAATGACACGAAATAAGTAACAGATTTTGAGGGTGAAGCAAAGTATGAATATAGGTTGAAATGGACACAGGGAAGGCTGACATCGTAAGAATGGAAAAGTGCAGATGGCCGACTCAATAGAGGGCACGTGTGAACTTCTCATGAACATATGAATGACAGGACCAAGGACTTGGCAGCACTGACTCAAAGACGACCCAAGATATGACCTTGTATCAAGTCGAACAAGAGACAAATGGATTTCCCAACCTGGATTCAAATGATGAATAAGGGGTGTCATGTTCAAGAGCGACGCTTACTACCATTAATATAAATACGAAAACACATCCCTTTCCCAAAATTTCCCCCACCATTTCTGGCGAGTACCTCTTTATTTTTACACAAGCTTGAGGAGGATAACATATGCTTGTTGATGTAAGCTCATCCTTCGAATGAGTCCCTTGGAGTATATTTAACGAACCCTAGGAAGGAGTGGTTCGGTCCCATTGCAGGTCTTTCAATGTTTGTTTAATGAGTCCAAGGATAGAGAACTCGAGGGTTTTTCATGTTTTGAGAGTCTAAAAAACACTTAAAGAGAACTCTCCCAGTTCCTTTTTCGTAGAAGAGTTTGACTAGACCGAAAAAGTGATACACTATCGCCCGTCGAACGTTTTTTCAAATACTTTAAAAAGCGTGAAAAGAACAAGATCTCTTGGCCATCTTTTCATTTTTATGGAGCGTGAAAAGAGCTTAAAGGATACTCCTTTATAGTCATCGTTTTCATGTTACCATGATGAGTACGAAAAGACAATAAAAAGTATACTCGGTTACGTTCTCATATATTTTCGAGCGTGAGAACGAACGAAGACTAAGCTTGAGGTTTTTCTAAAAAACCCTATAAAAGTAGTCGTACATGTGACAAAAGAAAAAACACCCACACCCCCTCCTTTAGACTTCGAAGTTGCGATATATACGAAAAACCACACTCACAAGACTATTAGGGTATTAGGTTTTATAGACAAAGTATAAAAAATCAATAAAAAATAGTAAAAAGTGAATAAATATGGGTAAAAAGGGATTTTTACCATTTCATTGTGATTTTGCCAAAAACTTGTCCAACATACCTCATTTTCCCCCAAATTTCTTTGCTCTATTGCGGGAGGCACAAGAGATCATTTGGAAAACCGTTTCAGCCAACGAGGTAATCTCTTGATCCTCTAACTTTTCCATGGTTTATTTTTGGTTTTCATTGGCAATTTTTTGGGTTTTGAGTCCATTTTAGGGCCGGAATATGCACCCAAGAATTCTTGCAAGTGGTGCATGCGGGACCTGCGAGAATATCGCACTGTGAAAAAGGCTCACCTGCGGGGGCTGAAAAATGGATTTTGAAGTAAGGTTTTGCTCAATAAAAATTATGTAAGAGTTTAAAACAAGTTGTTGACTTCCCTCTCATGGCTCGTTTGTAGGTGTTTAACCATCACAATATTGGAATGGACAGAAAGGTAACATGAGGAGGATGATGCCATTGCCGAGAATGACCCGGGTACAGTCGTTGCCCTCCGGGACTGTGGACTCTTGAAATTCTTCAGGATTTCGGGCATGAGAGCCCAAATCAGGTTGTTGGAATACCTGGTCCACATGTGGGACGTGGACCAATAGTTATTTCACATGGGAGTCCATACGCTGACCCTAGATATCGAGGATATCTATTTTTTAACGGGGTTATCATGACGTGGATACCATGCTACTTTGACTGGAAGTAGAGGCGGAAGACTCCCTATGAGCAAGTATTGTCACCAGTATTGTGTTCCTAAGGTAGAGAGAAGCAAAGGTAAGGTTGTTATTTGGGCGGTCCAAGATTTGACCCTACGGACCATCTTGTTTACTATTGCACGCATGGCTGGGAGTGCGGCTCTGCACATGGCTCTCCAAAGATATTTCCAATACACCATAGAGTGCATATATCCTTGAGTCTTCAACTGGTCGGATGCAGTTCTTCGCAGTATGAAGAGACAATTGACGAAGTGCATAAATGCTGACTTGAAGCAGTTTGGGTATGGATCACTTTTGGTGTCATTCTTCCTCGAGAGGGTCCCACTATTGTGATTACAGGTTGATTGGGGTTTACCGGCCCCATAGGATCCAAGGATGCTGAGGTGGTGCAACCTCATGGCTCGACACATAGCAGGGCCTATAATCAAGTATAATGATTCATTTTTTGACTTGTTAAGGCCCCAGATGCTGATGATCGACGACTACGCATATGCTGGTTTGGATTTTCGAGGGGATCCGAATTTGGCCCTGCTTGAGGATGCTCAGTGGGGTAACTTAGGTAATAAGTACACATTTTACTCTTTTTAAATGCTTTTGAAAATTTTATGATATGAGATGTTTTTATGTTTATCCAAGAATTAATCAAAAAAAATATTTTTGATGACACAGATGTGGGGCCATATCGACCTCCAGGAACATCTCCTATTCAATGGCGAGGAGAAGTGGCTCCAGTGGCGATATGGGATGTCGAAGACTGCAAGGCAGTGGAGCAGAACTTGGAGGGGTTGACCGCAGACATCCCAAATATTTCTGTTGGGGAGATTCCGAGACATTACCAACACCATACTATGGGCATGTTCGATTCTCTTAGTCGACTCCTTCGTAGGGTGGCCCGGGCAGTTGTGTGTTATCATGAGCATCATCCGTGATGCTATTTTGTAGAAGCTATGAGCTTCGTATTTTAAGATTTTGATCCTTGGACAGAAACTTTTTGTAAAAACTCTTGATAGTTATATACATATATACGGCTTCTACCGGCTTATTTTGTGTTGTGTTATACATGTGATGTGTGATAGGTTTATAAATGCCCCAAATGTTTTTCTAACACATAGTTAGCTAATGCATTAGTCAATGTATTTAGACATCTAGAAATGTGTTGATATTCGATATAATCAAAATAACGTTCCAAGAGGAAAATTCATAAATATACCCATAATAAAGTAGGACTTCATATAGCATAGACATTACTTAACTGTAGTACTACTAGATGCGAATCGAGTCGTATAACCAAGTGGCGGATATCGAGTGAAATAACATCAATCAACAATTCGATGACGACGCTATATTCTACAATATTATTGGTCACATGACTAAGGCACACACCTTGTAGACTGGTAAGTTCGTTTGTAGGGGCGTAAATTTCCCATGCAGCAAAGGAAAGGTTCTGAGTACTACGGCTAGCGCCATCGGCGAAGCCAATGTGGGGAGGCGAAGACTCCAAAATATAGAAACCAAGCACAACGCAAGATAAGAGGTCGAGGGCAGAGACCAAATAACAAAAAAGCATACTAAAGTAACAAAAAGTATGATAAAATAAAATACAAGCACTCATGCACAGGTGATCTTAAGCATAGTACTTCTTTAAGTACAACCCATTTCCAGGTTCACTCAAAGGGATACTGTCGTAGTCCACTAACTCGTAATCTCCTTTCTCCAAAAATCATCTGATGATATAAGGACCTCGCCACATAGATTCAAATTTTTCGGCTCCTAGCATATCCTGATCTTGTTCGTAAAGGAGAACCAGATCACCTTCGGAGAAAACGCGTGGCTTGACATGTTTACCGTATTGGGCTTTGATGCGTTTCTTCTGGGATTCTATGAATAGGGTGGCTTCGTGATGGGTTTTGTCTAATTGCATGATATACAACAGACGTTCTTCTTCAGCAGAAGTTTTTGGGAGAAGTTTGACGGCTAGTTTTAGGGAAGGTATCTTGCATTCAATCGGCAAGATGGCTTCTAGACCATAGACTAACTGGAATGGTGTAAACCCAGTAGCAGACTTGATTGATGTCCGGTAAGCCCACAATGCAGAAAACAACATTGTGTGCCAACTCATTTTGTGAATCCCTATCATTCGCCGAAGCATGGTAATGAAGATTTTGTTTATTGCTTCAACTTGGTCATTGGCTTGTAGGTAATAGGGTGTTGAGTTATCATGGAGAAGACCCAACTTTTGATTTTGGACATCATGAAGTTTCTAAAGTGGCTACCATGGTCAGTAACGATATCTTGAGGAAAACCAAACCGAGCAATGATGTGATTGAATATGAATAATGTTGCAGTCCTTCCAGTATTTTCGAATGTTGGCATCGCCTCAGCCCATTTCATAAAATAATCTACAACTACAATAATGTAACCATGCCCCCCAGCCGACTGAGGGTGACATGTCATGAAATCGATACCCCATTTCTCAAAATGACCAACGGAGACCACAGGGTGTAGAGGAGCAGGGTGTGATCGTATTTTATTGTTGTAGGTTTGGAAAGCATGGCATTTTTGGACGGCAATTATACAATCGTTGAATAAAGAAGGCCAAAAATACCTCACTCGTAAGATCTTCTGGGCAGTAGAATACCTAGACATGTGACCACCACAGGCTCCAGAATGGCAGTCATTTAGGGCTTTCTCAGCTTTGTCAAATGTGAGGCAGCGTCGAAAAATGGAGTCAATCCCACAACGATAAAGAGTATCACCGAGGATAATATACTGACGGGCTTGGTAGCGTATTCGACGATAGTCAATGTTAGACAAATTGGGCCAAAAAGTCTGGGTTTGGAGGTATATGATGATATATCTATACCAAAGGTCATCGAAACTAATCAGGAAAAGGGATTCATCGGGTAATGAATTTGCTGCTACATTTTATGTCTCAGAGCAGGGAAGGTCACATATCAACTCAAAAAACATGAAGGATTTCTTGGACTTAGCGCATTCAAATTCTAAGTCAAACTCCTAGAGTATTACGATCCATTTGGAGTATTTTCCCCTTAGAAATTGGTGCGTAAGAATGTGCTGCATAGGGTTGCAGTTAGAAATTACCGTAGTTTTGTGAGACAGGATATAGTGCCAGAAACGTTGAACAGCTTGGACAGCTACCAAGGCCAGCTTTTCAACATGTAAATACTTGGTTTCGTTAGTCGTGAGACTTCAAATCAAGTAATAGATGACATGTTCGTCATGAGAATCATCCTCCTGGATAAGAACCATAGCGATGGTATAGTTTGAGGCTGCGAGGTAAAGGAAATAATCCCGACTGTAATCAGGTGGGAAGAGTAGTGGGGCACGTGTCAAAAATAGCTTCAAAGCCCCGAAATCTTTGTTGGCAGTGGTATCCCATATGAACTCAAAACCTTTCTTGAGCAGTCGCGTAAATCCAAGAGTTGGCTCAGCATAGTTTGGGATGAAACGACAGAGAAAGTTTGCCTTCCCTTGCAAACTTTGTAACTGGCGAAGTGAGGAAGGAGGAGGGAGATTGAGAATCGCCTCGACCTTCAAAGGATCTACCCGGATCCCTTGACGTGAAAAAACAAAGCCCAGAAGTCGATCGGATTCTACGTAAAAAACACATTTGTGGGGATTCAAGCGTATGTGGTAAAACTGACATTGAAGGAAAATGGCGCGGAGGTGTATTGGATGATCTACACAGCGCATGGAATGAGAAGGTAAGTCATCTAGATATGGCTGCATGATGTTCTTTATATCATGAAAGGCGTAAAACATAGCACGTTGAAAAGTTGCTCCGACATTCTTTAAATCGAAAGGAAGTTTCTAGTAGGTGAAAGTCCCCCAATGACAAATAAAAGTGGTCTTGTGTTGGTCCGCGGGTATGATATTGATTTGATTATATCCGGAGAAACCATCCATCAAAGAGAATATTTCTCTTCCAGCATAATCGTCGACGATCTGGTCAACGAAGGGGGTAGGAAAGTTGTCTTTAGGACAAGCTTTGTTAATGTCCCTATAATCAATGCACACGCAGATTATGCCTTGCTTCTTGTCAATCAGAACAAGATTGGAAACCCAGTCAGTTAGAGCCACAGGGTAAATAAATCCATCTTTGAGAAGTTTTTCAACTTCCAATTTGATAGCAGTTGCTTTACGTGGGTGGACCAGATGAAGTCATTGCCGGATGGGTTTAGTGCCTAGGTATGTCTTGATCTCATGTACCACAATGTCGGGATCAATCCCTGACATTTCTTCATAGCTCCATGCGAAGACGTCACAAAATTCTTGGAAAAGAGACTTGGAGGTGACAAATTCATCATGGGAACACGAAGTCCGATATGCACATTTTTTACAAATCCAGGTTTTATGGATATGTCGAGGGGAATGGTGGGTGAGATATTACTTAAGTTCCCTTCATAGAACATATCATGTGTATAATCAGGAACGATATAAATGATGACAACGGTTGACGGGGTCGAGAGTCGTTGGTAACCCTCGATGGTGCGTTGTTCCAGGAAGAGGATGGAACGATGATTTCCATCGTCCCAAGGGGTATCTACCACAAACATAACTGACATAATCACCTCATCTGTAGGAAAAATGATGCGAAATGGATTCGGAGATAAAGCACTAAGAGAGGGGGTTACTGATTTAATGGCTTGATAAGCGGATTCGACCTGACTCAAAGGCATTTCATCACCATAATGAAGATGATCACCGAGGTTAGGTACCATCCACGGGTCATAAGATGTAGGGGTTCCATGAACAGAGGTGGAGATCATGTTGATCGAGGTGATAAACGGATGTGGAACATCAGGTGGTGGAATGGGGAAAGTACCCATCAAAGAAGAATCTTTAAAAAGACCCACACCGACGTTCTCATATCCAGGAGGGGTTTTTGCAATGAAAGGTACATTATCAGTATGTGCGTCAGAGTGAAAGAAGGTCAATTGGTTTACGGTAACTAATTTTCCTTGATGTGGGAAATGCACAACATGCAAAAGAGTGGACACAACTGCACGCATGGAATCGATCCAACTATGGCCAAGTAGAAGGTTGTAATCAAGAGGAGCGTCAAAGACCTCCACTTCAACGTTGACCATTTTTCCTTCTAACGTAATAGGCAATCAAGGGAGGACACCGTAAGGCTTAAAACTAGATCCATTGAAGGCTTTGATTGTATTGTGGGATTCAGTCAAAAGAGGAGAGCCGATGGATTTCCAGCAGGTAATAGACATGACACACGTCGAGGCACTCTCATCAATAATTGTTCTAAAAATGTTTTTGTCGGAGACAATAACTTGTATTTGGAATGCGAGTTGAGGGGGTAACCTTGGAATGTGATATTCCAAGTCAAAAATTATTAAATTCGTATCTGTAGGGTCAATTCCACCAATATCTTTCAACAGTGCCTTTCGTTGTATAGGAACACTCTAAAGGACTTCGAGGGCTGACATCGCGGACCGTGCTTGGGCCATATCTTTGACAATATTGTAGTTATGGGTGGCATGTGCATGAGGATTGAAAGTTGATTTCTGAACAACGCCCTTAGGAGGAGGGAAAAGGATTGTATCTAGGCTCAGTCGTTCGATATGAAGAGGATTGTTGGTAGGTGGAGTCATGGGAGATGATTGGACCGACGAAGGAGGTATTGCATCAACCTTCTCTTTGGAGGAAGAATAAACTTTGGCTCGAGTGGTAAGGGTGATTTCATTCTTCTTTGAATCACCTATACACATTAAGACATATGATGCATTGGAGGGTGAAGGTTGGTCATGAATGACCAATTGGGCCTGTTGTTGAGAGGGGAAGGGTTGTGACAATACAGTCGGAGTGGGGGGTTTCGTGGTCCCTTGAAGGAACTTAGTAACCTCGGCTCGTCGTGGACAATCCTTAGTGTAGTGATTATCACCACAGATAAGACAAGGGTATCAGGTTTTGCGGTTATCCCTTTCGTCAATAGGTGGTGTTTTGGTTTTCTCAAATTGCAGATTATTTTTATCCTTCTTGTTCTTACCCTTTCCTCTTTTGGATTTATTTTTGCCGGCAGGGGTAGATTGAATAGAGTTTACCTCAGTAATCTTGTCGGTGGGAGGGGTAGGAGATAGAGCATTTTGAACATTAGAAGAAATGGGTTTGGGGTTGTTGCTAGGGGTTTGGACAGAGTGAGGTTGGGCATGGAAAGTGCCAATCACATCGTCAGTTGCATGGGAAGCAGTAGGAGTAGTTGAAGTAGTGGAAGTAGAAGGATGAGGTGTGTCAGGGAGAAAGTTGTAAAGAGTACCCGTTTGTGAGTAAATGAGGTCGAGGTATTGAGCACGACTGATTGCCTGTTCATCTATGACAATTCCACCCATGGCGATGTCACGAGCTATGTCGTTCACGAATGATTTCGTGAACCATTCTACTAGCAACTGATCGAGAAGTTTGAGTTTGATGAGACATCGTCTTCGTCGCCACTCATGAATGTGATATGTGTGGCTTTGGTTTGTTTGAAAGAAATCAAAATATCAGTTCCTGTTTCGTAGTGGATCGGTAACTAGTAGTGGGTGAGGAAATCCATAGAGAGGGTGTTGAAGTTGGTGAAGAAGCCTCGTGATAATTCTATATACCACTTTGTGGTGGAACCTATGAGGGTTCGCTGAAAAAGGTGTAAACGAATAGAGTCATCCATCAAGAAGTTGGATGAGCATCAAAGGTGAAAAGTCATCACATGATTGTTTGGGTCCTCTCCCGGTTT
>JASDQU010260457.1:0-15676 GCA_032191745.1 Picea mariana
GTGGGACCACTTCCATTGGAAAGCGTATGGACTGTGTTTTTTAGTGTGTAATTTTGAGAATCGAATGTTAAATATTGAGCACGAGGAATGCTTTACAAGTTGGGTCTTCTGAATAGACCAGAATTGAATAAAGTCTACCATTCTTTCTATAACCTCTTTTTGGGGAGGATTCAAGGAGTGAAAATTGGAGGAGTTTCAGAGAATACATTGAGTAATATTATCTACAGGATTAGAGTACTCCAAGAATTGAAGAATTCCAGAAATTGAAGAAGTGTCAGGAAGCAGTATTAGGTTCTATGTGATGATTGGTTGATGGTGATGATTTAATGTAAAGTTTTATTATATCTCATATATTTTTGGGTGGAAGGAAGGGTCAAGGATGGAGGGTTCAACTCTCTCTTTATATTGGAGGATTGTATCTTCCTATTGGAGGTTTATCCCTCCCTATACATTTGGAAGCTGTAGCTACCTTTGGAAGTCATTACTTCCCTTGAACAAAAACTATTGATTATTTCTCATATATTGTGCATGGTGTATTGTGGTGTATTGGTGTAACTCTTATACTATTGTTCATTTCTCATTGGATATAAATGAATGGTTTAAGTATAAGTTGATTTTTTTTTTTAAATTGCACTTGATACTGATTCACCCCCCTCTTAGTATCAACAATAGGATGGTGGCCAAATTTAAAAGTAAATTTATTTCTAAGGACTACCAATTGAATCTGTTCAAAAAATTGCAGAATTTGAGGTAGAAGGCCATGACAGTGAAAGAGTACAATGAAGAATTCTATAGACTGAACATCAGGGCAGGTCATATAGAAGAAGATGCAGAAAAGGTTGCTAGATACATAAATGGATTGAGGTATGAAATCCAAGATGAGATTAGTCTCTTATCCCTAAGAAATACAGAATAAGCTTACCAAGCATCTCTAAAAGTAGAAGAAAAGTTGGCCAGGAAGCAAAGCCAAAAGAGTAGAGGAAGGAGTCCAACAAGAGGAAAGGGGTCATCCAAGAGAGAAAGATTCTGGGCTTCAAAGGAATAAGCAGGAAGTTCTAGTAGCCATTCTCCTAGGGGAGGAGAGTCTAGAGGTAGAAGATTCTTCTCAAGAGGTAGAGGTAGAGGTAGACAAATCAGATGTTATATTTGTGGAAAAACATGACACATGTCTTTGGATTGTCCTGAGAACAAGTTAGCAAACAAAAGAGGAGCTCATATTGTAGAGGCTAAAAAAGAGACAATGAATACATAGGTTAAAGAAGAAACTACTGAGATGGGTGAATCATTAATGTTGAAGAGAGTTTTTGTCGAGAAAAAAAAGGAAGCTCAGGAACCAACACAAAGAAATTTTTTGTTTAGGACAATGTGCAAATCAAAAGGGAAATACTGCAAGGTGGTCATTGATAGTGGTAGTACAAACAATCTAGTTTATACAAATATGGTGGAGAAGTTGGGATTGTAGAGGATGACACATCATACTCCATACAAAGTGTTTTGTTTCAGAAAGGACATCAAATTCTGGTAAGTGAACAGTGTAAGGTAGAAATTCAAATTGGTGGTTACAAAGATGAAATTTTATGTGATATCATCCTATGGATTTCTGTCATATTTTGTTGGGAAGACCATGGCAGTATCATAGGAAAGTTTTTCATGATGGAAGAAGAAATACCTATGCTCTTGAAAATGATGGACGCAAGCATGTGTTATTTCCATTGAAGGATGAAGGAGCCAAAGAAGAAGCTAGTCCAAGTGTGTTGATGATGAGTGGAAAGGTACTGCTACATAAAATCAATAAGAAAGAGGAGGTACAATTTTCTTTGATTGGTAAGACTAGAGTAGTACTTACCAATACAAACTTAACTGATTTACCTATTGAAATTCAAGCATTATTAGATGAGCTTATTGATATCATTGTTGATGAGTTTCCTAATGCCTTACCACCCATAAGAAGCATTAGTCATCACATAGACCGGATTCCATGAGCAAGTCTACCAAAAAAAGAAGCTTATAGATTGACACCCAAGGAGAATGAAGAGATCATAAATAAGGTTCAAGAACTAGTGGATAAGGGATTGGTCAGAGAAAGTTTAAGTCCATGTGTTGTTCCTACTATTTTGAGTCTAAAGAAGGATGAAGGATGGATAATGTGCATTGACTCCAGAGCAATAAACAAAATAACAATCAGGCACAGATTTCCCTTACCTCGTATGGATGATTTGATGGACTGTCTAAGTGGTGCAAATTATTTTTCAAAAGAGTGGATATCATTAGACTAGGATGAGAGAGGGATATGAATGGAAGACATCCTTTAAAACTAATGATGGTTTGTATGAATGGCTTGTCATTCCTTTTGGCTTGACAAATGCACCTTGCACATTCATTAGTCTCATGAATGAAGATCTCAAAGACTTTATTGGAAAATTTGTGATTGTATATCTAGATGATATTATTGTTTACAATAGAACAAAGGAAGAGCACTTAAGGTTTTTGAAGTTGGTGTTGAGAAAGTTGTAGTAGGAGAAACTTTTGATAAATCTGAAGAAATGTTCCTTCATGAAAACAAATTTAGTCTATTTGGGATTTGTAATCTCTCAGGATGGATTGAAGATGGATCCAGAGAAGGTAAAATAAATTAAGTAGTGGCCTTCTCCAAGGAGTATTTATGAGGTAAGAGGTTTTCATGGGTTGGCAAGTTTTTACAAAAAATTCATTAGAAATTTTAGTAGAATATGTGCTCCAATAGTTGAGAATATTAGGAAGGAACATCAACCATTTAAGTGGATAACAACAACTGAGAGAGGATTCAAATTGTTAAAATTAAGATCATTGAACAACCTGTCTTAATTCTACTAGATTTTCATAAACCTTTTCAAGTCAAGTGTGATGCAAGTGGAATGGCCATTGGTGCTATTATAAGTCAAGATGATAAACCTATTTCTTATTTCAGTGAGAATTTAAATGATGCTAGGAAGAAGTACTGGACATATGACAAAGAGTTCTATGCGGTGATCCAATCTTTAAAGAAATGGAGGCATTATCTAATACCTAAAGAATTTATTTTGTATACTAACAATCATGCTTTGTAGTTTATAACTAAGAAAGAGAAGCTAAATCAGAGACATGACAAATGGGTAGAGTTTATGAAAAACTTTACTTTTGTTCTTAAACATATCATTGGGAGTGATAACAAAGTTGCAAATTCTTTGAGCATGAGATGTTTGGTTTTACAGGAATTCCAAGTGTTGTAGATAAATTCTAAATGTGGACATAAACAAATCTCCCTAGTTTGGGAACCCAAAACTAGAACAAAACAAGACAGTTTAAATTCCTTTCCTTAGATTTTAGAATCGAAATGAAAGTAGATAAATAGTTTGTACCTTTTATCTGAAGTTTTCCTTCATTAGTTGAAGCTCCAAATTTGATTGCAAAACCTTTTTCTACAGACCTATATTAGAATGAAACACAACAAGTGAAAGAAACAATACTACAAGTATTTCAATAAATCTATGTAGATGGCTAAGGAAAAATACAATAAAGATGATGTACAAACTTTATAGGAAAGGAAAAATATAACTGTATTAATAAACAAGGAATCAACTTACAACCAATGCCTTGGCGTTGACAAACTCTTTTCGGAGGTTCAATGCTTCAATACCCATGTAACCTCCATGAATGTCATCACCATATCTTGAGCAATTTGGCACCACTAAATCTCTTAGAGCCAAAATGAGACTCACAATATCTCAATCACAAATCAAAAGCTATTCTCAATTCACCATCATCTCATTACCTATTCCTTATTCTCCTTTTCCTTTAAAAGATGCCTCCATTTATAGATTGGAAATGAATTCATGAGAAGGTTAGGATGAGAGGTTAGGATCCAACCAAATCGGGAGAGACGGGTGAGATCCAAACTGATCGACAAACAACTAATCATCAAAGTTTCTCTTCTATAAGCTTCGAGAATTTCTTCTTTTTTTCCACATACAAAGGTTTTCACACCTTTAAATCACAGCAACAAGCGACGTTGTTGTACCTTCTAGTGATGCAACATGCGACAAGTGAGGTTGTATCACCTTGATAGAAGGCAATAAGAGACAATGTTGTAATTTAGGGATTTTTTAGAGTTGATCCTTCTTAAGAAGACTTTCTTTCAATTCCTCTTCCAAATTTTTGTTCTTTAGATGTCAGAGAATAGGTAGTATCATCAGTTGCGATAAAATTTTGAATGCCCCCCAAAGTATGAAGTTAGAAAATATGATAGCTTAAATACTTTTCCAGATGGGTATTGAAGCAAAGAACACATCGGTTGGAGACTTGCCAACACCACAAGGAAATTGCAATACAATATTATATCATCATTGAGATAGGAATTCCCATGCTCAGAATATAAATGACTCTAAGCATGGCTGCTGACAAATACATGTCACATCCATGATTACATTTACTAATGATATGGAAACCATAAATACAATGTGGATCCATATTGCCATGATTTTAATGGATTCATAGCCACAATAATATACACTATGGATCTATGAATTATAATAGTAACATAGCCACAGACCAATACAATGTAGATCTATGTGACAACATGCTCCAGTAATTTCCATCGCAATCCGGGGAAATAAATATTCAAAGGAAGTTCCCCAGGATCTTCATTTAGTCCTCGATTCTGAAGTGCAATCATAACCGTGTGAATAAATGTCTTGACGTCGAACATGGTGGAAACCACTTAATTACCAGTCATTGATTTATACCATTAACAAGTAGGGAAATCACCATTAATGTCAATGAACCCCAAGGTACTATAGTACATCCCTTCGAATATGAATTAATGAGTTGAAGTCGAACATCCGACATAATATTTTTATCAGAGGTCAATGATGTAAACTCCCTGTCAAAAGCAAGGATACCTGCCATCACGACATCTAGGTTCCAAGGTACTCAATAGCTTCTAAATCAGCTTCCTACATAATTATTTGGCATCGATAGGAAGTGATTCGTCGCAGGAGGGCCTTGGTGTATTCCCCATCAATGACATGAAATAGGTACCAGATTTATATTAAAATCATAGAGTATTTTCAGGACCGACTCAAGGATGGCCAATGAGATAGGAGGCTTAAAGGACTACAGAGTTTGGCCAACGCAATAGAAGGCTACTCGGTTGAACTCCTCTCAAACATTGACATGAAAAAGGTCTTCGAACCACTGACTCAAAATATAATATCATAGGGAAAAATCTTGCAAAAAGGGCATGATCGACAAGAGACAAGTGGATTTCCCAACTTTGATGCAAAAGGTAAAAGATGTCATGTTCAAGAGTGACTGTTTCCATTAATACAGATTCAATACAAATTCCTTCCCAATTTTCCCTCAGCATGCTTGGCGAGTACCTCTTTATTTTTTAATGAGATTGATGAGGATAACAAATGGTCATCGTATAAGCTTGTCCTTCAGACAAGTCCTTCAAAGTATTTTTAACGAACCCTAGGAAGGAGTGGTTTGGTCCCATATGGGTCTTCCAATATAAGTTTTACGAGTCTAGAGGAAGTAAACTTGGTGGTTTTTGATATTTAGAGAGTTTGAAAAATACTTAAAGAAAACTCCAAAAAAGGTCCTTTTTCGTAAATTTAGTCTCCCAAGCCCGAAAAAGTATAAAAAAATTCAAGGGAGAACTCTACTAACCACAATGGATAGTGTGTTCCTTTTTTGTAAATAGTCTGATGAGACCAAAAAAGAGATAAATTATTGCTCAAAAAACATTCTTTCTAATTCACTTTAACAAGCGTGAAAGACAACAATATTGCTCGACAATCTTTTCATCTTTTAAAGGGTTCGAAAAGATATTAAAGAAAACTTGAAAATTTCCTTTTTCGTATAGCTTTAACGAGTCCAAAAAAGTGATGAAGTATACTTGGTAACCTATTCTCATGTAATTGCAAGCATGAGAAAGAACAAAGACTAAGCTCGGTAACCTATTCTCATGTATTTATGAGCACGAGAAAGAACAAATACTAAGCTCAAGATTAGTTTCATTTTTACAAAAGCTTGAAACAAAGTAAAACTATGCTTGGGTAGTTTTCATTTTTCATGAGCTTGAAACTAGGAAAACTATGCTCAGAACTGGTTTCATTGTTTTAATGAGCTTAAAACCAAAAACCAACTGTGCTCGACACTTCCCAATGTAAATTCCAAAGATGGGTGGTTGGTACTTTTCCCCCAGCTTGAGAAGCTAGCAGCTTAACTTCAACATGATAACTAGAGGCTCGAGACATGCCCCCCCAAGCTTCGTTTCATCCATCGACTCATCTCCTATCGCCAAATTCTATACCCAATAGACTCCTGGTTATTAATAGAAAAAAATTTCACCAGAGAGGGAAGAAGAAAAAGGATCAACTGACCGAGGTGGATGGAATGAAGGTTTAGGTATGAGCTGTAATGGAAGACTTGACTCAATGAGAGAGGCAAATGTTTCATTATTTAATGAGCTTGACACATGATAAGAACTATGTTCATGATCATTTGTTTCATTTTTTAACAAGCTCGACACATAAATGGGAACTATGCTCGTTATCTTCTGTTTCATTTCTTAACGAGCTCGACACAAAAACAAGAACTATGCTCATGACTATCATCTTGATCATGGATTCCAAGAGGATAATACTCCAGAAGGAATACAGGTCAAGGGACAAACCTCGATCATGGATTCCAAGAGATCTTCTCTAGATTGAAGAACAACACTCTGGAAGGAATACATGTCGAGGGGCATGATAGGGGTAGGGAGATCGGGCTCTAAAATCCCTATCGAAGAGATCACCATGTCAACTACTGGATCTAATTCAGAAGAAGGGAGATATTCCTTCTCATTTGGAGTTGAATGCATGGGACATGTTGCCACATAATTGACCTGCGGTGGGGTGGGTGACACTGTCATGTAAAGAACGTTCAGGGAAGTCAGATGGTTGACCATCATATGAGGGCCAGTGAATGAAAGCTATTCTATGGTCACTATGTTTCCATTTTGAGGGAAATAAATCACTCGAAAGAGTGTGGACACAAGATCCTTCATAGCACAAACATAGTCTCGCTCGAGGAGCAAATTAAAGTCCAAGGGGTCGTGGACTACCATCACATCAATGTAGACCATTCCCCCCCCCAAAGTGACATGCAACTAAGGAAGGATACCTAAAGATTGACTAACCACTCTGTTAAAATCCAACAGATTCCGAGTCACCGGTGCAAGATGAGGTGAACCAAGAGCTTGCCAATCATTCGAGGATAGGATTATAACAAAATATCCTTCGTCTATTATAGTGTTAGTAATATTTCTACCACAAACCTGAACAATGATTTGGAAAGGCACGTAAGAAGGAATACAAGGTTCTTTTAGAGCATTCCAATCAATGGTAATCACATTGCTTGAAGGAGGTGCCATTGGAATGGGTGGAATTCCCCCTTTTCTGGAGGAATCTGTAGTAACAAGAAATACATGAGCTACATCCTCACTCTTCAAAGGAAGAGTGGGATCGACTAATGTGGATATCGAATCAACCACTTGATGGATTAGATCGACCGAGGAGGTACTCAGATCGATCACTTTGGGTTCACTCTCTAAAGGGAGAGTGGGATTGACCAACAGTGGGGTCGGATCGACCACTTTGGCTTCACTCTTCAATGGAAGAGTGGGATTGATCGATGACAAAATCAGATCGACAACTTTGTCAATGGGTTCAATTGAGGATGAAACCAAATTGACCACTTGATAAACCAAACTAATCGAGGATGGAACCAAATTGAACAATTCATCAACTAATTGTGGGTTGGGAGAAATTTTACGATAACCGGGTGGAAGTCAATGTTGAGAAACAACAAGGGCTTCTAACAATTTTGAGGCTTCATCTATGTGCAGACAAAGGTAGGTACGGTGCATGTCCTTGCATAACCAGCAATGATTCTTGATTTACCCTTCTTACTTCCAACCTTATTACTAGTCGATGGGTTGTCACCAACATGACCTACAACGATTGATGACATGGATTGAGAAGAAACCTGAGACCACACTTCTATGACCTTGGGAATACCAGGGAAATCCTTGAGAAGGTGATCACCCTTGAAAATCTTGCAAGGGAATTTGGGCTTGCGATTCTTCTTTTTAGACTTGACGTCACCATCAACACTCCCATCAAGATTCCAAAAGGATGGATGATTTCTTCCAATGTGTTATGCAGTGGTTGGAAGCTTTACTTTTTTCTGATTTTTCTTCTTCTTAATCTTCTTAATCTTCTTCTTATTCTTATCGACCTGGTTACTAGCTGCAGAGCTTTCACTAGGCGAAGAGGAAGAATGAGAAGAAGACCCTACAGGTGAAGAAGGTAGAGGATCGACATGAGGTTGATGGTATTGGGGTGGAGTACCTATAGATTAAGCACTAGGAGCATTTACATTCACCAGAGTGGAAAACAACCAAACCGGTAACCCAATCGTGAGACCAGGAAGAGTCAAAGTTGCGATGTAAGGTGGACCAACGTGTCTCGCAAAAGGAGAAACAAATATTATCCCAGGAAAAGGGATTCCTTTGTTGGTATACCCAGGAATTGATGCCATAGATACAAGATTAACCCTAATTTACACTAAGAAAACAAAGAACACGTGCTAGAAAATCTAGGAAGCAAACCAAACTAACCAATAACTTCTCACAATGAACTTACTAGTTGGTGTTGAAGTCCAACATCGCGGGAACACATGAGAAGGGGCTGGGATGAGCAGGTGGATCATTTACGTTGGCACCCTACTTAATGGACTTACACCCTGGTGCAAGTCCCCTTATGATGAGAGCCGCGTGTGACCCTCCAAGGAGCTCGAGTGAGTTTGACCAATGTCTGATCCAGGTACAGTGAAGAATCCTCTTCACCGTCACCTTGTGCAAAGACCTTAAAGATTATGGAAACTAAGGTCTCCAACTTGCAGTCAGCCTCCGGGAGGGTATATTTGACAGTCGGGTCTGAAAGTATGGGCAGGATATCAAGTACAAAATTATCCAAGAGGACTAAGAACAAGAGGACTCGAAAAATCTCTAGAGGACCCTGAATGGATTCGAGATTCACAAAGTTCCGAGACCAAATGAAAACAACCTATTCTCACAAAGAACCCCCAATATACTATCTTTCCACTACGTTTGGTTAAGCCTTTGAGGGGTAATCTCTGCTGCACTCCTGCACATGACCTCGTGTTTATCCCCTGTGTGAGAAGGGGTCCTGGCTATGACTATATGAGAGTTGGATTTTCACTCCCTACTGCAAGATACTATGTTTTTTTTGAAAGCTATGGAAAGTTAACTTCACAACCTGTTCCAAATCTCTAGCCTAAACTAGTGTTGGTTTTCTATCAAAAATAAAATTTGTCGAATGAATTTTATTAAGCGCTTAATTTTAGAGGTTGTTATTTAATCTGGGTTATGGAAGTGAAACTTTTGATGTGATACCTTGACTCAAAAACCATGCAATAGGATATGAAATGTGGATTTTAATTCAATGAATCCTATACACGTGAGAGAGAGAGAGGTTTCTTTCTTTCAAAACACAAATTAATCTTCCAAAATTCCTAAAATATAACTCCTAAAGAAAACAATCAAAACCATAAACTGAAAAGCACTCAAAGCCTTAACGGAGAGATTATATCCTTTTCAATTCGAAATAGATAAGAAAAAAATAAAAACTTTCAAATATAAAGACAATGGTGAAAAAGACTCTATATCTTCAAGAAGATTGTAAATCAATGAATGAACCAACCAAAAAACACTCCAATCTTCAGATCTAAGATTTGGAAAAGAAAGAACAATCAAAAAATATTTTTTTTTAAAAGTTGGCACAAGTTACTTTGACACACAGTGCGACAAGTCAACTTGTCACATGCAGATGGAATATTACAGTGCGACAATGTTGCTTTGTACCTCAAAGAAAGATGCGACAGTAAAATAAACTCATAAAAAATAAAAAATTGCTAAGACTCTTTAGTGGAATTTTGGATTGACTGATTAAACGAGGCCAAGTGATGACTCAGAAAGACTCAAACAAGACATAGGAAGAAAACTAGGAGAACAAATCTAGAAGATCGTTCGCCAGTGGAGTCACCATTTTTGTTTTGGATAAATTTGTAGATGCAAACATAAACAAATCTCCCTAGTTTGAGAACCCGAAACTAGAACAAAATAAGACAGTATAAATTCCTTTCCTTAGATTTTAGAATCAGATAAATAGTTTGTACCTTTTATCCAAAGTTTCCTTCATTAGTTGAAGCTCCAAATTTGATTCCAAAACCTTTTGCTACAAACCTGTATTAGAATCAAACATAACAAGTGAAAGCAACAATACTACAAGTATTTCGATAAATCTATGTAGATGGTCAAGGAAAAATACAATAAAGATGATGGACAAAATTTATAGGAAAGGGAAAATATAACTATATTAATAAATAAGGAAACAACTTACAACCAATGCCTTGGCGTTGACAAACATTTTCCAGCGGTTCAATGCTTCAATACCCATTTATCCTCCATGAATTCCATCACCATCTCTTGAGCACTTTGGCACCACTAAATCTCTTAGAGCCAAAATGAGACTCGCAATTTCTCAATCACAAATTAGAAGCTATTCTCAATTCACTATCATCTCATTACCTATTCCTTATTCACCTTTTCCTTTAGAAGATGCCTCGATTTATAGATTGGAAAGGAAGTCATGAGGTGGTTAGGATGAGAGGTTAGGATCTCACCAAATCAGGAGAGACGGGTGAGATCCAAACCGATCAACAAACAACTCATCACAAAGTTTCTGTTCTAGAAGCTTAGATAATTTCTTCTTTTTTTCCACATACAAAGGTTGTCGCACCTTTAAATTATATAAACAAGTGACGTTGTCGCACCTTCTAGTGATGCAACATGTGACAAGTGAGGTTGTCACACTTTGCTAGAAGGAAACAAGCGACAATCTCATAATTTAGGGATTTTTTAGAGTTGATCCTTCTCAAGAAGAATTTCTTTCAATTCCTCTTCCAAAGTTTTGTGCTTTAGATGTCAGAGAATAGGCAGTATCATTAGCTGTGAAAAAATGTTGTATAAAACCAAGTGAGTACTTTGGGGTTTGAACATCTCAAAGAAATATACAAAGAAGACCTAGGCTTCAACTAAGCCTATGAAGCATGTGAGAATCTAGTGATCAGAGATCGAGGTCCTTGGTTGGATTATATGATCCAAGAGGGATTGTTGTTCAAAGGAAGTCAATTGTGCATTCTGAGATGCTCAATGAGGGATAACTTGCTGAAAGAGAAGCATAGTGGAGGATTGGATGGTCACTTTGGACATGACAAAAATTATGCTCAATTAAGTTCTTCTTGATTTGGGCCAGGTATGAGTTCTGATGTTAAGAAATTTGTTGAAAGGTGTAAAATTTGTCAGTATTCCAAAGGAAAGCAATAAAACACAAGTTTATATCATCCATTTCCCATACCAAATAGAACATGGAATTCCATAAGCATGGACTTTATTTTGGGTTTACCTAGAACTCAGAGGGAGAATGATTCAATATTTGTAATTGTTGATAGATTCTCAAACATGGCACATTTTGTACCTTTTTTAAGACCAGTGATGCAACCCATATTGCTAATTTGTTTTTCAAAGAAATTGTTAGATTGCATGGATTTCCCAGAAGTATAGTTTTATATAGAGACACTAAATTTGTTGGAACTTTCTGGAGAACATTGTGGAGAAAGCTTGGAATAAACCTCTCATTTAGTTCATCCTATCACCCACAAATTGATGGGAAGACAAAAGTATTAAACAAGAGCTTGGTAAACTTACTGAGGAGTTTGGTAAGTGAGCATAGAAGTTAGTGGGACCAAGTTCTTTCACAAGTTGAGTTTTCTTATAATGACTCACCTAACAGAAGTACATGGAAAACTCCATGTCAAATTGTCTATGGTATGCACCCAAGAGGCATTTTCTGAGCTTAAAGATTTGGGAAAAACATAAATGAGGAGATTTGATGCAGAATATTTTTCTACAACAATGCAAATGTTGCATGAATAGGTCAAAGGGAAGATGTAGGACAATAGTTAGAGGTACAAATAGAGGGAAGATTTGAAGAGAAGAAAAGTTAACTTTGATGTTGGAGACCAAGTTTTGGCACATTTGAGGAAAGATATATTCCTAAGAAATAAATATAACAAACCAAAATTGAAAACGATATGACCCTGTAAAAATTTGAGGAAGTTTTCAGCTAATGCTTATGAGATTGAGTTGCCACCTAATATTGGAATTTCACCAATATTCAATGTTGTAGATTTATATCATTACAAAGAACTTGAAATAGAGGATGAGGGTGATCGGGATGAAGTTAAATGGATGAAACAATTGCCTACATCAAAATAGTTGCAGATGGAGAATATTCTTGATCAAAAGATTGTCAAGAAAACTAGAAAACAGGACTACTATGGGTATTTGGTCAAATGGAAGGATATTCCAACAAAAGATGCAACTTGGATGGCTACTACAGAGATCTAGAAGCATGGCAGGACAATTGAAGACCTCATGGACATGAGTCCATGAATATTTTTTTCTTTGTGATTCTGATGTATGTGCATAAAAAAATTCATTTGAAATTAACCCTAAGGGTCACAAACATTTACTAAGGAAGTTGGTTTCCTAATTTTTATTTTATTTTATTTGTAATATTTAAGTATAGTATTTCTAAGGTATTCTAGATCGAGTTGTTTCATAGGTGTTAGGAGGTTTCTAAATCTTAGGAACAAATTTATGTAATTAGGATTTGTTGTGATAGCTCATGATAGTTTGTTTTATGGGCTATTCGAGAGATTGAGTGATTTTATTTGTAACTATGTAAGAGCTTGAGGATAAGCAGAGAGAGAGCAGGTATGAGAGTGTGTAAAGGTCCAAGAGTCCAAAGAAAGGAATTGTTCTTATTGGTGCTATACACTTCATTCCTTATAAATAATAAGAATCTCATAGTTGTGTTATCCCTTTGTGTGAAATTGGTTCCCGTCAGCCAATTATTAATATATTGAGAAATCTCAATACCAAAGTGTTTATGCATGTTTGACAAAGTTAAATTGTTGTGACCCGAACGAGGTTTCTAAATTGGCTTGTATATAGAGTCCACGACCTGAAATAATAAGAAAGTTTGTGTTTTGTTATTTTTAGATTGAATGGTCGAGATTAAATTTGGTAGATAGACTAGACAGATCGACGACTCACAGAGTAGTGGTACATCGCCCCCAAAGTATTGTCAAATATTTTTAAAGTGTTTTCCCGACATCCCAAATTACCGATCTTCTGGTATATAAGCACCCGATATTTTAATAGACAAAGTGAAAATGTTATCAGAGCTAATGTTTCGATCTCCTCGTATCCAAGATCAAAGTTCCATTGTATTGGTTCCATACCGGTGTATCAGCTCATCGACGCCCTGGCATTGGTAAGTCACATTTTGTTTAATTCAACTAGAAACCTAATCCTGGATATTTCAACACCCAATTGATCATTGATTTGCAATCATTGATCTATAAGATCAGTGATCCAGATTTAAAGAGCGAATAAAAGTAAACTAGGGTCAGCGTTTTGATTTGACCGTTGAATCAAATGATAGATCGATGCCGCATGTTAACTACGCATGAGAAATTAGCATACGAGATAATAGAAAGGGGACCCCCCCACAATTTCTCAATGTTCTCTAAAAGAGAGGACACATGTCACAACCATACCATTGCGGTCACCCACCCACATCGATTTTGTAACCCAATGTGAGCCCCCTGCAATAAATCCCATGGTCACAGTGCTCGGTCACATGGAGAAAAGGGATTAATGATGCACAATTCGAATAATCAAAAGGAAAAGGCTCGTCATGTGATGAAGAGTGATAAAGAATTAGCACCTTTGTTTTAATATTGCAGAATGTTGGTCCAGAAGTAGAATCCGAGCACAAGTAGGTCCATAATCGATCTGAGGCCAATGAATATTAAGCTATAACAGAGTTTTTCGAACTTTGTCATGTGTAATTCAACCTCATAGGTCAACACATTCATATACTAGGATATTTTCTAACCATTTGTAACAAAGTACAAACTAATTTTGAAACAACCATACCATTTAAAGAATATTTTGATGGTGTATTTCTTGAGTTTCATTTTTCCGTGGATGCTTCCTTTGAAATTTCATTGGCTTCATAGTCCATGATTTTTGAAAATAGAAGTAAGAAACTATTACCATAATTTCAAATTATTGAAGAAAACATAAATTTTCAATTATATTATTATTTCTTGCATAATTGTACTTGAAACAAAATGAACAAGAACAAGTGTAGAGCCCATGAAAATAGCTAACCATGGCGATCATTAGGACAAAGAAATCCCTAGAAATTTAATTGCATCCTTTTGATTGTGCCTAAAGGAAAGTTAGCATCTACTATATTTTCTTTAGCACAAACATAAGTGCATTTCCAACAACAACATTACACCATGAAAGAAGCTATCTACTGTTAGATTCCCATATAATACAAAAACATGTGTAAATCCCAAACACAAGCCCATTGTAGACAACAACATTCCATTGAGAAGGAAAGCACAAGCATATTTCCAACAACAATATTTCACCATGAAGAAAATATAGCACACACTAGTTTTCCTTCTAGCATAAGAAAAAGCGCATTTTCAACAACAACATTGCATTGTGAAGGAAAGATAGCACATGTTGTCTTTCCTTATATCAAAAACAAAAATGCATTGCTAGGAAATACATTGCATTGTGAAGGAAAGATAGCACCTGCTAGCTTTCCTTCTAGCATAAGCACAAGCACCCTGCCAACAAAAATATTGAACCATGAAGGAAAGCCAGCGCATTCTAGCTTTCCTTCTGGCACTTTGCCAAAAACAAAATTGCACTATGAAGGAAATATTTTTTTCTAGCATAATAACAACAACATTTCCCATAACAACATTGCAAAATCAATGAAATCTAGTGCATGTTATATTTCCTCCTAGAACCAACAAAAACGCATTGCCAACAAAAACACTGCAACTTCAAGGAAAGCTAGTTCTTGCCATCTTTTGTTGGAAGATTGGTTTTTGTCATTGATGTCATGGGTTATGGACCGCAATATTGATGAAGGTATTTGGACATGAAGGAAAATGCACATGCAGATACAACACCATAAATGGATAGTATACATCATGTTGTTTCCGGTGGTATGTGGCACGTCACGTGGATCCTCATGGTTGAGGAGAAATCAATTTTTGAAGATGACAAAGTGAATTGTACATGTAGGCCCTGAAGATAATTAAAGAAAATAATTACAAAATAAGAAAGTGTCAGATTGGCCCTAATGTTAAAAGGAAGTGACATAAATGGTATAAATAAACATCATTATACATTCATTTGATACAAGTTGAATTTTAGAGGGAAGAAGAAGTAAAAGAAGGCCAGATTTCAAGGGAGGATGAAGTCTTTTGGTGATGTGTTCTAAGGTATGTTATTTTCAGGTCATCTTACCATTTTTGCTATAACGTTTTTTCTAGAACGATTCAGATGGTGAAATCACTATGGTATTGAGAAGACATATCAAGGTACCTCTTTTAAAAAGTTCAGCTCTTGATTCGCTACAATTAT
>JASDQU010260460.1:0-15728 GCA_032191745.1 Picea mariana
TCAAAAAAAAGAGAAAAGCAGTTGTGAAAAGGGAGTTCAACCAGGAGGAAGGATCAACTGCTAAAAAATTCAAAGTAATGACAGATGGAAAAAATAAAAGGAGTGATGAATTCGCCACAGAGATAGCAAGAACGCTAGGAGCGTACACATCGGTGAATCAATTCTCAGTCGCGATGTTGAAGAATCAGCTAAAAAGAAAGAATTGCCTGATCAAGACTTTCGAAGCCCGAGTAGCCTTGGCTACAGAAAACGTTAAGAGTCAGGCGAGTGGAGAAATAGAAATGGCCCGATTGGCCGATAAAAAGGAAATTGATGTCCTCAAAACCAAGTTGAAACAAGCGAATTCAGTAATCCAAGATGGTTGGATACAGGCAAGTCAGCAGAGGAGTATGATCACAGGGTTGCAGACTCAGTTAGAGGTTGCTGAAAGCAAAATGATCGATGTTGAGGGTTTTAAATCCCGAGCGATCGATATCAGGGGCAAGATCTCTTCTGTACAACAAAGTCTGTTAGAAAAAGTGGGGGTGATCCGAGAAGATTGCGTGCTAATGCATCGTATTTCAGAAAATATGACTGTCAAAGAAAGGAACGCAGAGGCTGCTCAGGTCGCTTTCCAAGAAGCGGTGATAGTTACCAACAACAGATTTTCGACAGGTTCTCCAGGACTCACCATCGCTGAACAAACAAGAGGTAATATTCTGTTAAAAGATTGGGAACATAATATTACCTTAAGCAAGGAATAGGCTCAAAAAGTGACCAACTCATTAGAAGAAACCTTCAATTCTATAGATGGTGAATTGTTAGGAATGGAGAGTGGAGGTGACTCAGACACATTAATACAAATGAATGTAGATCATATTTCCCTCGATCTCCAGAAGAAGAATGAAAGAGATTCGGTGGATGTCTCTAAGATGGACAGGGTAGACATGGCTCAAGTTGATAAACATTTGATTCAACCGAGCGCACAACTCAGCGCTTTTGACATCATTAATGAACAAATAGGTTATAAACTTCCACAGTTGGCCTGAGAGTGCTACTTCGCCGAGGCCAGCTGTCAAGCGGAGCCTTCACAACTTGTATCGCAGTTTGTGGACAAATGTATTATATGCACCGAATCCACGCAAAGACAAGCACTTGGAACTTTTTGAAAATAGAGTAGGAGAGGTGGAGTGATTTCTCTCCTCTCGTTTGTAATTGCATTTATGAAACCATTGAGTTTCTAAAAAATAAAAAAGTTTGTATAAATAGGGGACCAAAAGAAGCACCAAGGGCTGGACTTTTTTGGCAGTGATTGTAATAGATTTTTTGCATTCGAGAAGTTAATACAAGAAAATTTAAAGATTCCTGATTCCATCATGACTGTGTTGCAAGTTTGTTTCGTTATGTTTCTTGTTTCATTTCTTTTCACTCTTCATAATCGATGTGTATCACTATAATTTAGTACGACCACTGCTATAGTGAAGGGATTTCATCTTTCTGTAATTGTTTCTTGTCTTTCCTCTGCACCAGCTATCAGTGGGTGTAAGACCAATTTGCATTTACAGAAATTTATATTTAGTTACACTATGTCAATTATTTCTATGTTAATTTCTTCTTCTGTGTATGTGTGAGTTTTCTATTGATAGGAACCTTACGTTATATACAGCTAAATTTTTTTTCTCTCATTCCACATCTTTTACTAAAAATAATACATTTACGGGAATGGGCCTTTAGTTTGCATTCCTATTTTGTTTTTCATGCGAAAATTTCTCTTTATTTCGACCGAATTGAAACAGCGTTGAAATCTCTTTTTAAATCTTTCTTACTGGTAAAGTTACTCAATGACCGTTCCTACAGCAACTCAACCAAACATTGGACCCGGACTATCTAATCAAACACATATTTCTCTAAATATTTTTGACACAATCCTTAGAACTGCTAACACCCGGGAAGAACTTGAACGTTCATGGGCAGCCATTGAGCAAGATATTACCACCCAGGAATAGTTGGAAGCTAGACAACGAGAACTTATAAATATTAATTAGTTTCCTATACAGAAGGTTAGTGTAATCCTTTATTAACCTTTATCATACTTTCAGATGCCTTGACACTGTACTTTTAAGACTTAAGTACAGACTCAGGAACAACATCTTTCTGGCACCGTTGCCGTGTAGCGAAGTTACGAAATCTTTTCCCTAGGAAAACGACAAACTATTTTGTTGATAGTGTTACTCTTTGATAGTGAACATAGAGTGCACACAGTTTTAAGGCTTTTTTAAATATTTCACTTGGAAACTCCACTGAAACACAAACTGGCGTCTGGTAGAAAGCATACCAGACAGAACCCGGGTGGTAAGCTGATTGCACCTGTTAATAATCCTGAAAAAATTTTAAGAGCAAGAGGCTCGTTTGAGGCAACTGCTTCAGTTAATAAACCCAAAAGCCCACTTGTAAAGACTAAATGCCCTTCAAAACCTCTTACTTCCTACAGCCCTCTGTCTGATACCAAAGATATGGAAACAGACTACTCAAAATTTAGGAGTGAGACACATCAAACTTTCCCATCTATAAACAAGGGAAAAGGTCCTTTAGAAAGATCGTTATCATTTGACATACCATTCTTTCTTCATCAGAACTTCCCAGTTTCACCTGATTCAAAAGAGTGTGTTACACCCCCATTTCCTACTCCCAAGTCGATGGCAGGCGTTGGAGGAGGAGGTGGAGGACATCCAAATGTCCCTCCTCCTGGAGTGTTTGCAAAAGTAGCAGTGAGATACGCTCCCCTAGTTTTACCCGTTCCCCTCCACGATTTACCTTATAATTACATAAAAAATCTTCCTAAGTTCACTGGGGAGCGAGATCTAACCGCAGTCGAGCATATAAATTTCTTTGACCAGTTCGCAGATATATGCGGTATCGAGAACGAGGATGTCTATTCAAGACTACTTGTCCAAACCTTCGAAGGACAGGTCCGAACTTGGTTTCAGAGTCTTCCTACAGCTTCTATTCGGACATATGATGCCTTGGAAAACACTTTCCTTAGACAATGGGGAGAGAAAAAGGATCACTTATATTACCTTACCAAGTTTGGGTCCCTAAAGAAAAAGAACTCAGAAACCGTTATGGAATTTATTCTGAGATTCAACAAACTTTATAATAAAATTCCAACTGCTGTCAAACCTTCTGAACCCTCAGCCAAAGTAACCTTTGCGGGAGCCTTCGAACCTGATTTCGCATTGCTTTTGCGAGAAAGAAGAGGAGCCACCCTGAATAGAATGCAAGATGATGCTGTTGAATTAGAATCTAATATGATGGCTTCAGGTAAGTTAAAGGCTAAATTATAAACAATCAACCATGAAAATAGACGCTATAGGGAACCAGCGGGTCCTTCCGGGTCAAATAGATACACTGACAACAGAGTAGATGATATGGCCCAAATAATTAAAGATCTGTCTAACAAAATCTCTAGGATGGAGTTGGATCAGGCTAAAGCTGATTCTTCTAACAAAAGGGACTTCAGGAGAAACCCAAATCCCCAAAATCAACAGAGGCAAATAAAGAATGAAGATCAAAAAATACAAGCTCCACTAAAAAACGAAAATTTTATAGGAGAAAATAACCTCCAAGATGTCGGATATTCAGAAGATGAAGTTGCGGGTTTCGGTGATGAATGTTCACAGCCATTTTTGACCAGGGAGGACTATGAGAATTCCTTAAATACCCCTCAACCATCTAATGAAGAGCAAGAAGGTGATCATACTGACCTTTGTGTACCTCAACCAGAAATAGAAATGATAGCGGCTGATTTTCAACCCAAATACAATCTGAGATCTAAAAATAAGCCCACCTCAACTGCCCAACCTAAGAAAATCCTACAAAGGGGTCCATCTCATGAACCTCCTTTGGAAAATACATTGTTACCCAGCAATAAAGTCAAGGTAGCAAAGACTCAAGAGTCTAAGGTGAAAAAATCTGAAACCCAAACAAAGGAAACAGGACCGATAGATAAAGTTACATCTTCGACTAAGATCACAAGAGAAAAAGCGATCCAGACAAACAAGTCGGAAGGGAAAAGCTCGGAGGTCTTAACCAAAGAAACGGACAAGGTAAATACATCTTTCAATTTTGAAAATGAATTAAATAAAATTAAGATACTGATTCCTTTGGTAGAATTAGCAAAAAACCCACTTATCAGAAGAAAATTGCCAAAGTGATGGGTGTTCATGAGCCAGAAAGTCATTATGATGTTATCAACCTAGAAGACGACAGACCTAACATTACCTTTGGTCCTCATTTTGAGGGATCCAAGGACAACATTGCTCCTTTCTATATCACCCTGAATATACATGACCAATTACTACATATCTAGATGTTGGACTCCGGGGCTTCACATAATGTTATGCCCAAAATTATAATGGAAAGGTTGGGGCTTCAGATCACTAGACCCTATGGAAAACTATAATCTTTTGATTCGAGAAAGGTTAAATGTATGGGAATGATAAAAGATCTGGTAGTTACCTTGGCTCAGGTCCCGGTCAAGAGTATCCTGATGGATGTGGTTATCGCAGATATTCCCCCCAAATATGGTATGTTGTTATCCAGATCATGGGGAGCCAAGTTGGGGGGTTCTCTACAATTGGACATGTCATATGCCACAATCCCAATTTTTGGTGGTCAGTTTACCCATTTGTACAGAGAAACAAGATTGGCATATACTGTCAGTGATCCTCAAAGTCCAAATAACTTTCCCATTTACGTTGCAGACCAATATCTGGGAAATTGCATATTGTCATTTGATGATGGTTTAGATGGGTGTCCAGAAGAACTTGATATGAAGCAAGAAGAGCTTATCCCCGTGACTGAAGAACTATGCAAAAGTGGTATGTGGAAAATGTACTTCGATGGCGCTTCGTCTTCTGAAGGAGCTGGTGCTGGCATAATTTTAGTAGCACCTGAAGGTAATTTTATTGTGCCTTTCTCATATCGTTTGCAATGGGATATAGATTACACCAATAACGTATGTGAGTATGAAGCATTAATCTTAGGCTTGGAGGCAGCAAAGAAGTTAAATATAAAAAACCTGGAGGTTTACGGTGATGCTGAATTGATAGTAAGACAAGTGAACCGAAAATACCAAGCCAAGCATCCCAGACTAAGAACATATAGAAATTGTGCTTGGGATTTGATGGACAATTTTTTCTCATCTATAAAAGTCCATTTTATCCCTCACACAGAGAATCTACATGCTGACGCATTGGCTAAGGCAGTCTCAACCTTTTCCCCTCCCACGAACGTTAAACTGAAATATCATATTGAAGTAAGATATAAACCGTCTATACCCAACAATGTCAGACAATTGCAGATTTTTGAAGATGACGAAAAAATTCAGAAATTTATTAGGGCAATAGGTGAGTTCTCTGAAACTCATCCAGACCAAGAAAACCAAAATGACCCGATGTGGATTATGCAAGAGGGTGAAGATCCTGAAACCTTTCGAGATAAAATAGCGGATCATCGCATTTTGGTCCTTAAAAAAAACCAGATCCCGAAAGGCTTAATTCCTTTAGAAAGACTCTTCGATCAGAATGACATACCTGTGAAATCCACTTTGCAGCCCCAACCAGAAGAAGTGGAGGATTGCGACATAGGAACTGAAAAAGAAGCCAAGATAGTAAAGATATCTAAATTCCTCCCTCCCAAGGTAAAAGACCAATGCATGGACCTACTCAAACAGTATACAAATGTTTTCGCCTGGTCCTATGAAGAACTTCGAACGTATGATACTTTCATAATTGAGCAGAAGATACTGTTGAAGCCCGGGGTCAAGCCTTTTAAGCAAAATCTTAGGCAATTTAACCCCATTTTGTTGCCCGTCATTGAAAAAGAAGTTAAGAAGATTTTAGATGCGAAAATAATTGTACCTCTAAGGTACTTAGACTGGGTAGCAAATTTAGTCCCTGTCAGAAAAAAGAACGGAGAAATCAGGCTATGTGTGGATTTCTGAAACTTGAACAGGTCCTCTCTTAAGGATAATTACCTGCTCCACAAAATGGACCACGTCCTGGAAAAGGTAGTTGGAGCAAATCGAATGTCTATGATAGATGGGTTTTCTGGGTACAACCAAATCGCCATGAACGAGCTAGACAAAGAAAAAAATGCTTTCACCACACCATGGGGTACATTCATGTATGATAAAATGACTTTTGGTTTGATGAATGCAGGGTCTACATTCCAGCGCGCTATGGACATCGCTTTCATTGGAGAAAGAGACAAGTTCGTTGTAATTTACCTTGACGATTTAATGGTCTTCTCTAAAACTGATGAAGAACATTTGATCCATTTAAAACAGACTTTCGAAAAATGTCGCAGGTATGGCCTATCTTTGAACCCAAAGAAATCACATTTCGTTATGCAAGAAGGTAAGCTTCTGGGGCATATCGTATCTAAAGATGGGATCAGGATCGATCCTAAGAGGGTTGAAGCAATACAAACTATCAGGATTCCTAGGAACGTAAAAGAAATTCAATCTTTCTTAGGAACAATAAATTTTTTACGAAGGTTTGTACCAAATTTTTCTGAGATTGTCAAATTGATCACAGGAATGATGAAGAAGGATAACAGAGTAAATTGGACGACCGAGGCTAAAGCATCATTCGGGCATATTAAAAAAGTCATCAGTGAAGCACCTGTGTTAACAAGCCCAGATTACTTGAAAGATTTCCTCATCTTCTAGTTCGCTTCTGAACATACTATCGCCGCAGCATTACTGCAAAAAAATGATGAAGGCTTTGAATGCCCGATCGCGTTTTTTAGCAAGAGCCTTAGAGACACCGAACTAAAATATGATATAATAGAAAAACAGGCGTAAGCAATGGTGAAAGCGCTTAAATCATTCAGAACTTACGTTCTACATTCAAAAATTATCGCGTACGTACCAACCAGTGCTGTGAAAGATATATTGGTACAGCCAGATAGTGATGGAAAATGAGGGCGCTGGCTTGCTAAAATACAAGAATTTGATCTGGAAGTCAAGCCTACTAAATTGATAAAGGGGCAGGGTCTGGCCAAACTCTTGGCTGAGTCAAACCTTAGAGCCCTTGACATCAATTACCTATAAGGGGAAGACGGAGACACACATTTTCAAGAGTTGGATGACCAGACACATCCAAGAAAGGTTGAAGAAAAATTCATTTCGTCAGGATGGTATAAAGATATAGTTTTCTATTTGTTAAACCTGAATGGTCCAGATGGACTAACACCAGCCAAATGCAGAACTTTAAAACTCCATGCTGTAAAATATTGCATCTTCGAAAATAAACTATACTGGAAGGATCCACTCGGGTTCTTACTAGTCTGTCTGGTTGAGTCGGAAACTCCACGGGTTATAGAATAATTTCATGAAGGAATCTGTGGAGGACACTATGCATGGAGAGCCACAGCCTACAAGATCCTGAGGGCCGGATACTATTGGCTGAAACTATTTTCAGACGTCAATGCCAAAGTACGTGCTTGTTACTCATGTCAAATATTCGTTGGTAAGCATAAACTCCCTGCACTGCCACTTGTTCCAGTCAAAACCGAAGCCCCATTTCAACAATGGGGATTAGACTTCATAGGGGAAATTAATCCCCATTCCAGTGCTCATCATAAGTGGATCTTAACAACCACAGATTATTTTACAAAGTGGGTGGAAGAAATTCCAACCAAAAGGGAAACAGACTCGGTGGTGATCGACTTCTTGGAAGATAACATCTTGTCAAGATTCGGATGCCCCCGAAATATTTTCACCGACAACGCCCAGGCCTTCAAGTCCATAGCTATGATCAATTTCTGCCAGAAGTACAGTATTGTTCATGGCCATTCCACTGCTTATTACCCTCAGGGAAATGGGCTGGCTGAATCATCTAACAAGAGCCTGGTAAACGTAATCAAAAAAGTACTGAATGAAAACAAGAGGTCGTGGCATGTAGATTTGAAGTACGCGTTGTGGGAAAACCACATCAGCACTAAAAGGTCTATCGACATTTCGCCATTTCAGATGGTATATGGGACCGAGGCAGTTCTGCCTATAAACTTAGCATTGCAAGTAATGAAATTATGGCAGGATCAAAACGAAGAACCCAATCATGTAACCAGAAGAATTAACCAGTTGATTGAGGTTCAACAGCTCAAAGTGGAGGTTGATGAGAAAATGCAGAAATACCATGACGATATGAAAGCATTGTTCGATCTCAAGGCAAAGGACAAAGATTTCCTCCCAGGTGACTTGGTGTTAAGATGGGATGCGAGAAGAGAAGAATCCGCGAAGCATGGCAAATTTGACCACCTTTGGTATGGACCATTCAGGGTCTCGACTCCAGAAGGAAAAAATTCCTTTCTTCTGGAAAATATTGATGGAGAATTTCTCAGCGCCCCTATCAACAGGTGGTACTTGAAGCACTACATGACGTAACAGTCGTCGGATAAAAAAGAAATAAAATGAAATAAAAAATTATATGTATATATTTGTAAATAAATAAATTTTATTATGAGTTTTTCTGAATAATTATGTTTTCGTTCAAACATATACTTTTAATTTTTGGTTTTCGTTCCTAAACTCTCAACACATTTTCAATAAAATTTGTATTTATTTTTGCAGGATTCCAGTTGCAGACGAAACTAGTTGAAAAAATAATATGCAGCTCAGTGTTAGAAATAGAACGACATAAAACATGTGATACATAAGATAATTCATAGCCCACAAAGAAATTGAAAGAAAAGACAGAGGTGAGTTTTCTCAATACACATGTCATGAAAGGTTGTTTTAGCAATCTGAGGTAATATTGTTTCAAATTTGCAATACAAAAGGATAGATAACAGGAATATTTTTGGTTTCATAATCTGCAAATAAAATAATTTGAATGAATACATTAAACCTAAAAAAAAAAAACAGTCAGTCATAATTTTTGTTCCTAAATATATCCGAAAACCAGTCTTGAACTGTGGTGACCTTTTGTATATTAAGCCATTGAATTGCCGCCTTATTTTCTGTCTATATTTGGTCCTAACTTTTAGCAAGTCACTACCTTCCCGAGTCTTTGAGGAGAAATAAAGGTCTTTTTTCGTTTTAAACCTCAGGGATTTTGGATCAGATCTTAATGAGAAAGCCGGTCTTCACAACTACTTGATCTTATTCTAAGCTAAGGAACGTTTATAGCGATCCTAACTTTCCTAGGTTTTTCAATAGCGTCGGAAGAATCAAAGCTTGCTTGAATAGGACGTTCCTTAAAATTTTATTATTTTCCCCTCTTCTTCCCTAAGAAAGAAAGGTCTTGTGAGGGTCAAAGAAAGGTTGATACCGAGTAATCATAATAAGTTGATAGACCTATGATAAAAAATATTACATAGATCTCAGCTCTGATATAAACTGATTGCTCCCATCTTCATGTTTTAAAAGTAAATACTAAGACAGGTGGTGAAAGGAAATTCAGAAATGATTTCCCACACCTAGTACATTAAGACGATGAAAGGAAATTCAGAAATGATTTCCCTCGTCTTAGCGTTTAAACGCATAAATATTTTCCGAAGTGGTGAAAAGAAATTTAGTTGAAAAGGGGTCAAACAACTTCACCGGGGTACTGAACAGGCTCGCTGGCAGTGAAGCAATGTCTGAGAGATCTGTAAGGCTGTTACACATAAATACCAATCTACTCTGGTAACCAACACTTTCTGAAAGCCTGATCATTTCCCCAAATTCCGATGGGACTTCCCAATTTAAAATTRTATAAAAGWAATCTTTTAATGCAAGMTGAGAATCRTAAGATCTGTTGAATATCCTAGGGTCGTTTTGACTGTCTTAAAACGTCTCCTAAGTTAGTAGTGAGAAAGGGAAAGTTGTGGAAGTGACTTCAAGTGTGTTTGGAAAGAGTATCCGAGTCCAAAAAAAATTTTGGGGTACCAAGCGAAGATTTCCTCCCCCTTTCTATCTTTTTCCTTGAATTTTTCTGTTCATTTTAGCCTATGACTCCATTTACCCAATATCGACACCTGGTCTACTATTATTCCCACCTCACAGGGAAGCGGGATCCCTAGTTGGAGCCTATGTTGGAGCCACCCTTGTTTTTTCACCTAGCGCAATTTTCAATTTTTGATACTTGAGATCTAAAGTTGTTTTTCTTTTCCTTCCGAAATCTTAAAACTCTGAAATCTTGTCGCCTGGATAGAAACGCTTTTTCACTTTCAAAAAAGATCCATTTTTCGCAAGTATGTTTTCTCTTTTGTTTTAATTCGGGATATCACAAGCCGGATATTTCAATCTTTGAATTCATAAGTCTCGAGACGCGAAACTACGAATTCTTTTTTTGTTTTTTCGCGCAAAACATTAACTAAGGTAAAACTTTTAACTCATGAGTATGCATCTTCGGGAATTCGCGCCTCGGCATTCGTCGAACCTGAGTTTTTGTATTTACAACTCCGAGATCCGAGAACGTGATAACTTTTGTGATAACCTTGGTCAAGGACTAAAGGTAAAAAACTAACCATGCTTAAATTTGGTTCTCGGCACATCGCCACTTGGCACTTTCTCTCATAAAGTTAAGGTGTCGAAAACCCCGATTCACGAAGTTGCGACATGATTATAGCGAGATCAATTAGTCGCCTAATTTAAGATTACCTTTTCATAATTCGAGCCTTAATTATCACCACATCGCGATATCGCGACTCTGCATATCATTCTCCCAAAAGTCTGTCTTCGAGTTCCCGAGTCGCGATATGGTGAATAAGTTAATTATTATAAATAAGGATGCACCAAATCACGGTTACTGTTAATAAAGCTAAAATCGGCACTCGCAGCCTCGCGATTTGAAGAGTCAAAATGTTAAAAGGAAATTCACGATGCGACAAACAACGAGAAAATGATTTAAGTTGCTAAGATTTGATTTTTTTAAATTTAAACAAGATACGTCCCGCATACCGAGGTTTGCACGCTCCACGAGGTAACTACTTGCTCTCCATAACCCGACTACCTGTCAAGCCGCCGAACATTGATGACATTAATGAAGAATTAGGGTAAATCCACGCATAAATAAGACATGATCTATGCAATAAATTTGTTTCGATTTGCGATTTGACAGATTTATTTCAAATATACGAGGGTTTCATTCTATTTTGACATCTCTCATAAGCGCACAGAGCTCACCTTTCTCCGAGCGAACTAATTTATGTATGTATACACAGGTCTATCACAGAAGAGAGAAAAATCAAGCTTCAACCATGGCTCCACGGAAAGCTGCGAAGGCAAAGGTCGAAATCACAGCGCAAGGCTCCGACACTGTCTCTGATACTTCACCTCGGACTAGTGGCTCAGTACCCAACTGGTCGTTTGTTTCAGATATTCTTCAATCTAAATTGGTGAATTACTCAGATTCTGATGACAATGATAACGAAAAAGACGACTTGAACATGAAATACAAGATAGTTGTTCAGTCGGGAATGTACCTGGTTGCAACCAGACCCCGATTTCTCCCATACTACAACATGATTCGGTGGGCATTGGATCACATAGACCTACCCACTAGAACTATCATAAGTGACCAACGGACCATGGCCGAAACTTTCAGACCAGAGCATATACAAAACATGTACAAACTCCCAGCAACTTCTGAATACACATATAATGTTGAATTCCTGGAGGAATTCAAAAAGAAGGAGTGCACAGAATATGACAAAACTATGCTAGGTTTGATAAAGGATTGGGTTTCGTGCTCCGTGACATTTAGAGTGAATGACAAGGGCGTGTATTCCATTGCTTCGTTGGAGCCACAATTTATGTATGTGGCGATGATGACATGTCGATTGTTCGAAAGAGAGGATAATTCACATTTCTACATTGTGTGGGTACCTCTCATATTTCGGGTAGCAGAAGGTTGCTCATTTAATTGGGCGAAGATGCTCTCAGATAGTTTGTTCAACCAGATTACAGAGTACAAGGAGCAGAAAGAAGCCGGGGGACCATCCGCATTTTTCATGTCTGCGTATATCATGGACGCGATATGCTCCATGACACCTTTCCCTTTGATGAATTGGGCTTGGAGTCCAACCCAAAAAAAACTGTGCATGAATATCATGAAAAACTTTGGGAAAATAAAGCAAATGAATTTATTTATGAGATTTTCAACTGGGTGATGGTGCGCCTGCACATATCCATTTTTGGTCGTTCGCCACCGCGCATCTCGGTTAGCATTCCTGCGAATCTAAAGGGTATCACGGACTGGTACGTAGAAGTAGAGTTTTCTTATTTCAGAGTGTTCGAAGCTACAGTTCCCCCGTTTGCGCTACCACTATTTATTCCCAACAAGCTAGCCTGTCGTGAGATTGCCCGACAAACAGTGATTGGCGGAGTGAGTAAAGAGCTCAAAGCATCATCAAAGAAGGTATGGTCATTTTTTCCCGTTCGACTAAATTCATATTCTTTATTGGATTTTGGACATGCTAAGGCTGAAGTTGCAACTTTAGAAGACTTGAGTTTGGTCTCTATTGACTATAAAAAGCATGATCCTCAGAAAATTGTAAGCGCCCATCTATCAAATTCTGGGTTGAAGAAGTTTGAACATGAGTGTTCACCCTCGGATGATATTTTCCGAGGGGCGAGGTCTTATGGGGAAGTGCTAGTTCGAATCAGATCTTTAGCACCCGAAGACATGGCCTCTGTTTTAAAGTTTTAGGAGCATAGAAAAAGATGTCTTCCCGCTGTGCTAGGAGGTTTGGGTCTTTCCAAGGATAAAGAGAAGGAAGATGAAAGTTGTGAGGGCCAAACTTCTAACCCCAAAAATCATCAGGAAGAGGAGCAAGAGCAGAATCCCGAAACAGAAAAAGAAAATACCAACCCACCCAAGGAGAATAGTCCAGAGGTGGAAGTAAGAAACACAGACCCGCCAGAAACTTAGAATCCAGAGACTGAGACAAAGACCTGTGATCCTCCGAAGGAATAGGAGTCACTCGGCACACCAGAAAAGGTGACGAAGCAAATTGGGGAACCCATCACTTCTGTCACCCCTTTGCAGTCAACGCAAGGAAACATAGGAGAAGGATGGATTTTCGGCGAAGAACTAAGGCCCGTCAGAGCAGAAGAACTTCCTCCCAATGAGTTCTTCTTCGATAAAATGAGAAAAGAAGTTGTGAAAAGGGAGTTCAACCAGGAGGAAGGATCAACTGCTAAAAAATTCAAAGTAATGACAGATGGAAAAAACAAAAGGAGTGATGAATTCGCCACAGAGATAGCAGGAACGCTAGGAGCATACGCATCGGCGAATCAATTCTCAGTCGCGATGTTGAATAATCAACTAAAAAGAAAGAATCGCCTGATCAAGACTCTCGAAGCCCGAGTAGCCTCGGCTGCAGAAAATGCTAAGAGTCAAGCGAGTGGAGAAATAGAAATAGCCCGATTGGCCGATAAAAAGAAAATTGATGTCCTCAAAACCAAGTTGGAACAAGCGAATTCAGTAATCTGAGATGGTCGGATACAGGCAAGTCAGCAGAGGAGTATGATCACAGGGTTGCAGACTCAGTTAGAGGTTGCTGAAAGCAAAACGATCGACGTCTAGGGCTTTAAATCCCGAGCGATCGATATCAGGGGCAAGATCTCTTCTGTACAACAAAGTCTGTTAGAAAAAGTGGGGGTGATCCGAGAAGATTGTGTGCTAATGCATCGTATTTCAGAAAATCTGACTGTCAAAGAAAGGAATGCAGAGGCTGCTCGGGTCGCTTTCCAAGAAGAAGTGATAGCTACCAATAACATATTTTCGACAGGTTCTCCAGGACTCACCATCGCTGAACAAACAAGAGGTAATATTCTGTTAAAAGATTGGGAACATAATATTACCTTAATCAAGGAACAGGCTCAAAAAGTGACCAACTCATTAGAAGAAACCTTCAATGCTATAGATGGTGAGCTGTTAGGAATGGAGAGTGGAGGTGACTCAGACACATTAATACAAATGAATATAGATCAGATTTCCCTCGATCTCTAGAAGAAGAATGAAAGAGATTTGGCGGATGTCTCTAAGATGGACAGGGTAGACATGGCTCAAGTTGATAAAAATTTGATTCAACCGAGCAAACAACTCAACGCTCTTGACATCATTAATGCACAAATAGGTTATAAACTTCCACAGTTGGCCCGAGAGTGCTACTTCATCGAGGCCAGCTGTCAAGAGGAGCCTTCATAGCCTGTATCCCAGTTTGTGGACAAATGTATTATATGCACCGAATCCACGCAAAGACAAGCACCTGGCACTTTTTGAAAATAGAGTAGGAGAGGTGGAGTGATTTCGCTCCTCTCATTTGTAACTGCATTTATGAAACCATTGAGTTTCTAAAAAAGAAAAAAGTTTTTATAAATAGGGGACCAAAAGAAGCACCAAGGGATGGACTTTTTTGGCAGCGATTGTAATAGATTTTTTGCATTCGAGAAGTTAATACAAGAAAATTTAAAGATTCCTGATTCCGTCACGACTGTGTTGCAAGTTTGTTTCGTTATGTTTCTTGTTTCATTTCTTTTCACTCTTCATAATCGATGCGTATCACTATAATTTAGTACGACCACTACTATAGTGAAGGGATTTCATCTTTCTGTAATTGTTTCTTGTATTTCCTCTACACCATCTATCAGCGGGTGTAAGACCAATTTGCATTTACAGAATTTTATATTTAGTTACACTATGTCAATTATTTCTATGTTAATTTCTTCTTCTGTGTATGTGTGAGGTTTCTATTGACAGGAACCTTACGTTATCTACAGCTAAATGTTTTTTCTCTCATTCCACATCTTTTACTAAAAATAATACAGTTACGAGAAAGGGCCTTCAGTTTGCATTCCTATTTTGTTTTTCATTCAAAAATTTCTCTTTATTTCGACCGAATTGAAACAGCGTTGAAATCTCTTTTTAAATCTTTCTTACTGGTAAATTTACTCAATGACCATTCCTACAACAACTCAACCGAACATTGGACCCGGAATATCTAATCAAACACATATTGCTCTAAATCTTTTTGACATAATCCTCAGAACTGCTAACACCCGGGAAGAACTTGAAGGTTCATGGGAAACCATTGAGCAAGATATTACCACCCAGGAACAGTTGGAAGCTAGACAACGAGAACTTAGAAATCTTCATTAGTTTCCTATACCGAAGGTTAGTGTAATTCTTTATTAACCTTTATCATACTTTTGGATGCCTTGACACTGTACTTTTAAGCCTTAAGTACAGACTCAGGAACAACAACTATCATATTTTCCTGTGTCTCTAGAGGAGGTGCTTCCTCATTCTGGGCTATTGTTTCTTCTACTACTATTTCATCAGGGTCTGTCTGTATCCCTACATAATTTGCACTGACTACTTCTTTAGGAAGAGGGTTTCTTCCTTGTACTCTGTCCCTTTTGTTATTATTTCTTTTGTGGGCTTTATCTGTTTGTTCTAATTGTTTCCTCAATTCCTTAATAATTTCCTTAAGTTTAACTACCTTATGTTTTAATACTTCAACCTTCTTAGCCTTTTTCTTCAATAGTTTATTTTATTTTTTTAACTTTTTAATTTTCTTATGGATTTTGGCTGATTTTTGTTTATGGGAGGTCTCAAGGCCTTCTTCATTCTGGTTAGTAGATGGTTTTTCCTCTGTTCCTTCAAATTGTTCTGTCTGTCCAAGAGGGCTTCTTGTTTAGAAATGGGGTTCTTCCTGTGCTCTGTCCTCAAGAAAAGAAATTTCAATATCAA
>JASDQU010260463.1:5256-15317 GCA_032191745.1 Picea mariana
AGCACATATGTATATTAATGAGAACAACAGAGAATACTTGCAGACCTTTGATGAAGGTGCAACAACCTCTCCCAACTCTCCTTGTCCAACCCTTTGCTCAAATAATCCACACAAAATAATGATGCTTCGATGATATCTCCCTTATGAGATCATAAGTTTGATACTTTCAATGTCTCTCTCTTTCACCATGAAGAGGCCTCCTTATATAGGCTTGGAGAGGCCTAACCACTTAAGAGATTCTTGGGATAGATTGAGGATCCTTCTCCTTTAGTTGTGGATCTTCCCTAAGATCGAGCCTTGACCTCAGATCCGAATCCAACCAACTCCAGAGATGAGGGGATTCTTCCCTGATTTTCCTCAACAGTCCAAAATTCACTCAAAAAAGGCTAGCGCTCCCTCAGAATGGGGCACAGAGCATTGCAACGCTCCCCTAAAAGAGGGTACATAGTGCTGGCACTCCCTGACAATATATAGGGGAGTGTTGCCTTCCAAAATTGATTTTTTAGTGGTTTTTTTCCATGGAAAAAGACTTTAACTCTTTGTCAAATGATTTCTCCTCTTCAAAACCAGTGTTTCAAGTGTTCTTGATAATGTTGTCTGAGACACGACATAGGCAAGATGATTTTGTGACACTTGCGGACAAAATGCGACACTTGCGACATTGGTAATGACGACACTAGGCCATCATTGTAATGAGTAATTTTGATGTGTAACATTATGTGGCTACTCAAAAGGGTATTCTTGTGGAGTACAATGATCGAGAGCGTCGGTAAGATCCCTCTCCATCATATAAAACAACTTTACTAGTGAAACACTACCATCTACTCCTTCCCCTCATTTTGAGGATGATACCCAATGTAAACCCTAGATTCTTCAGGGCACATGGTAATGTCAATAACTCATGAACAAATCATATAAACCTTATCAACAATCGACTCATTAAGACAAATATGTCAGAAATTGTGATTTGAACTTGAGAGGGGAGGGTAACAACTTTTCTTTACAACCACTCGAGATACACCCAATTGACCACTAGTCACCAATTTCTTTGCATCAATATGCAAGTTATTAAATCTATTTCTTATAGATAGAGTACGGGTATTGTTCAAATACATCTTATTTCAATAAACCACCTAGACTAAATTAGATTTTAGCCTCCTATAAAGATACAACAGCCATACAATTGTTCTTTATGGACATAAATACTCATAGATAAGTTCTGAAATAAAATAGCAATGGAAATAATTTATAAACAACATACAATAACCCTCATTTGGCACAACAATCTGTGCATAAACACTTGAAGAAAAAACACAGAAAAAATGGATAGATTTGAGGAGAAAGAATACTTTCTTTATTCAGCTTAAGAAAAATTATGAGTACATCAACAATCTATATTCAACATTAAAACGATGTACAGTCACCCTATCTGAGCAAAAACAACTTACATTTCCTTAGCAAAACAGTCTGAAATCAACCATTGACTTCCAATACAAACTGTACAGACTATACAGTCACTAACAACATAAATAAACTTGGTTTTAGTGCCCCAAAAAGTATATATCCGTACCTTACTGTACGGATTGATTTACATTAGTAAAACACCTAGAAATTCATGCCAATACTCAACATAAATTTTTGTGCTAGTTGTAGCTTCAAAGCCAACATAAAAATGTCATATAGCCTCCACTAATGCTGAAATTGTCTAGAAATGTGTGTCAATCCTCCTAGGGATGTGTGCCAGCTTCTAGTTGCATAAACTCTTTCCCTCCAAGCAAAGAAAACTTCTTGGGATGCATGCCCCTTCACCTTCCCTCAACCTCTCCTCAAAAGTGCACCCTCCTTCTCTAGATGAGATGCCTTTTAATGAATTTTTAAATGTAATTGCCCTAACCCTTGGTCTTCCAATGAGATTGACGGTCAAGATTGGATCTTGCCCTCGTGAGATCAATGGTCACGACTTAATCATTCGTTGAGGTCACTTAAGTCATAAAAGTGACCCATAACATCATAAGGTCACTTTTCCATTAAAAAAATTAAAGACCAAACTTTATAAAATCACTTTATAAAGTCACTTTATAAAAACATATTATAAAGTTACTAGGAGAATGTGTGCTTGGTCACTTCCGCATGTTGAGCGCTACCAATGCAGAGGTACCTCCAAGCTACCAAATTTCAACACTCCCTCTTATCGAGAGAGTTGCTTCTAGTATCACCACCAAAATCCGTCTCCATCTCATCAGCTTCCATAGCTGCTCCCTCTGTACTAGAAGTCTATGCTCCCTCTAAACAAGAAGCCACTACTCCCACTGCATTGGAAGCCTCTATTGCCACCTCTGTTTTTACCATGAACTGAAGACATTCTCCTAGGAGACTGTACACTCTTCTGAGCATCCATTTGTGTTGACTCATTCCTGTTAAGTCCTCTGAGAGTCTCGGAAGAAGACTGAGTCCCCGGTATCAACTCTCTCTCTCTCGTGCTACCTGCCAACTCTCCGACACATGATTTGAGTCCAGAAATCCACTGGACCCCAACATAGGTTGACCCAACAACCTGTACAAACCCTCATACCTGACACCAAGCATCACTGTTGTGTTTGCAGTTGCTCCCACAAGATATAAAAACACATGTCCACCGTAGAAGACAACTCCAAATCCACTCTCATCCAAAGATGACACTGAGAGGAAATTAACAGCCAACTCTGGAATATATAACACCCCGACAACCTCCAGAAGACCTCCTGACTCTAGTTGGAATCTTACCCTTCCAACCCCCTTTATTGCAAGTTGTGGTTTGAATCCACAATTCACTCTGCAGTCCGAGTCTATCTCTGTAAGATCGAGGAAAACTGACCTCAACCCAGTCTTGTGTTGAGAAGCTCCACTGTCCACAAACCAAGACTCAATTTCCTCGAACACTAGGCACCCACTGCCCACGGGACTAGTCATGAGAGAGAACTCCTTCTCATATCTCTCAACAAACTCTACTACCTCTGTGGAAGTTGGCACCTCTGGTTCCAACTTCTTCTTCTTCTTGTTCAAACATTGACTAGCATAGTGGCCAATCTTGTGACATGAAAAGCATCTCACCTTGCTCGTGTCTTTCTTCTTCTCATTGCCTTTTACCACACAATCACCATTCTTGTTGTCTGCACCATTCAATTCCTTTTCCTGAGACCCCTCCTGAATCTCCTATTGCATAAAATCATCCCACAATTTGCTCTAGTAAGGCAGCTTCTCTCTCCCCACCACACACTTCACAAAAACCTCCCACTTCTTGGTGAAGCCTTTGAGGGCTATCTGCACCAACTCTGAGTTAGGGATGACTTCTCCAATAGCTGCCAACTCATCCTTCACTTGTGCAACCCAGGTGAGGTAGGTGGCCACACTCTCTCCTTTGGCCATCCTAGCACCATGGAGCTTATCCTAGAGAGCCATTTTCTGGTTCTCGTTCTTTGCCTCATACAGAATTTTCAGTGCATCCCACATTTCTTTGGTTGTCTTCTTCTCAGCCAAGTGTGGAATAAGGTGGTCTTTGACCCCGTCCAAGATGATTCTCTAAGTCTTGGCTTCCTTCACCTCATGAATATCAACAGCTATGGGATCTGATGAAGGTACAGACACAATGATGTTCACAAACAACCATGATTTGTTCTCCTTGAGAACACTATTGATTCTAACCTTCCATTGTAAGTAGTTAGAGATCCCCTCCAACCTATCTTCAAATACGATGTTGGAAGTCATCTTTATCCTCCTGACAAAGAACATTTTCTGCCTTTCTTCGAGCTAATGCTTCAACAAATCACTTGTTGTCCCAAGTGCCATAGCTGCCCACTGAAGTTCAGAGCACCCGCTCTAATACCATGTTGAAATACATCTTATTTCAGTATAGCACTTAGACTAAATTAGATTTCAACCTCCTATAAAGGTACAACAACCATACAACTGTTCTTTATGGACATCAATACTCATAAACAAGTTTTGAAATAAAATTACAACGGAAATAATTTATGAACAACAAACAATAACCCTCATTTTGCACAAAAATTTGTGCATAAACACTTGAAGAAAAAACACAGAAAAATGGATAGATTTGAGGAGAAAGAATACTTTATTTATTCAGCTTAAGAATTTTTTTTAGTACATCAACAATCCATATTCAACATTAAAGCCCTATACAATCACCCTATCTGAGCAAAAACAACTTACATTTCCTTAGCAACACAGTCTGAAATCAACCATTGACTTCCAGTATAAACTGTACAATCACTAACAATAGAAATAAACTTGGTTTTCGTGCCCATAAAAAGTACATATTTGTACCTTACTGTACAGATTGATTAGCATCAGTAAAATACCTAGAAATTCGTGCCAATACTCAACATAAATTTATGTGCTAGCTGTAGCTGCAAAGCCAGCATAAAAATGTTGTACGACCTCCTCCAATCCGTACTGTACGACCTCCACTAATGCTAAAATTGTCTAGAAGTGTGTGCCGATCATCCTAGGGATGTGTGCCAACTTCTAGTTTCTGAAACTCTTTCCCTCCAAGCAAAGCACCTTTTTGTGATGTGTGCCCCTTAACCTTCCCCCAACCTCTCCTCAAAAGTGCGCCCTCCTTCTCCTAATGAGTTGCCTTTTAATGAACTTTTAAATGTAACTGCCCTAACCCTTAGTCTTCCAATGAGATTGACAATCAAGATTAGATCTTTCCCTCACGAGATCAACGGTCATGACTTAATCATTTATTGAGGTCACTCAAGTCATTAAAGTGACCCATAACATCATAAAGTCACTTTTCCATTAAAAAATTAAAAGACCCAACTTTATAAAATCACTTTATAAAAACATATTATAAAGTTACTAGGAGAAGGAGTGCTTGCTCACTTCCACATGTTGAGTGTTGCCAATGTAGAAGTACCTCCAAGCTACCAAATTTCAACACTCCCTCTTAGCGAGAGAGGTACTTCTGGTATCACCACCAGAATCCGTCTCCATCTCATCAGTTGCCATAGCTTCTCCCTCTGTTCTAGAAGTCTTTATTCCCTATGAACAGGGAGCCACTACTCCCACTGCACTAAAGCCTCTGTTGCTACCTTTGTTGTACCACGAACTGAAGACATGCTCCTAGGAGACTGCACTCTCCTGAGCATCCATTTGTGTCGACTCATGCCTGCTGAGTCCTCTGAGAGTCTCGGAAGAAGACCGAGTCCCCAATATCAACTCTCTCTCCTGTGCTACCTACCAACTCTCCGACACAGAATTTGAGTCTAGAAATCCACTGGACCCCAACATAGGTCGACCTAACAACCTGTACAGGTCCTCATACCTGACACCAAGCATCACTGTTGTGTCTGCAATTGCTCCCACAGGATATAAAAACACATGTCCACCGTAGAAGACAACTCCAAATCCACTGTCATCCAAAGCTAACACTAAGAGAAAATTAATAGTCAACTATGGAATATATAACACCTCGACAACCTCCAGAAGACCTACTAAATCTAGTTGGAATCTCACCCTTCCAATCTTCTTTACTGCAAGTTGTGGGCCGACTCCACAATTCACTTTGCAGTTTGAGTCTATCTCTCTAAGATCGAGGAAAACTAGCCTCAACTGAGTCATGTGCCGAGAATCTCCACGGTCCACAAACCAAGACTCAATGTCCTCGAACACTAGGCACCCACTGCCCACGAGACTAGATATGAGAGAGAACTCCTTCTCATATCTCTCAACAAACTCTACAACCTCTGTTGAAGATGACACCTCTGGTTCCAACTTCTTCTTCTTCGGACATTGACTAGCATAGTGGTCAGTCTTGTGACATGTAAAACATCTCACCTTGCTCATGTCTTTCTTCTTCTCATTACCCTTTACAACAAGAGCAATGTTCTTGTAATCTACACCATCCAATGCCTTTTCCTGAGACCCCTCACAGATTTCCTCCTGTGTAAAATCATCCCACAATCTGCTTCAGTCAGGGAGCTTCTCTCTCCCCACCACACACTTCACAAAAACCTCCCACTCCTTGGTGAAGCCTTCGAGGGATATCCACACCAACTTTGAGTCAGGAGTGAATTCTCCAACAACTTCCAACTCGTCCTTCACTTGTGCAACCCGAGTGAGGTAGGCGGTCACACTCTCTCCTTTGGCCATCCTAGCACCATGGAGCTTGTCCCAGAGAGCCATTTTCCGGTTCTCGTTCTTTGCCTCATACAAAATTTTCAGTGCATCCCACATTTCTTTGGTTGTCTTCTTCTCAACCAACTGTGGAATAAGGTGGTCTTTGACCCCGTCCAAGATGATTCTCTGAGTCTTGGCTTCCTTCACCTCACGAACATCAAGAGCTATGGGATCCGAAGCAGGTACATGCACAATCGTGTTCGCAAACAACCATAATTTGTTCTCCTTGAGAACACTGCTGATTCTAACCTTCTATTGCAGGTAGTTGGAGATCCCCTCCAACCTATCTTCAAATCTAATGTTGGAAGTCATCTTTGTCCTCTCGACAAAGAACATTTTCTGCCTTTCTTCAAGCTAACGCTTTAGCAAATCACTTGTTGTCCCAAGTGCCAAAGCTGTCCACTGAACTTCAGAGCACCTGCTTTGATACCATGTTGAAATACATCTTATTTCAGTATACCACTTAGACTAAATTAGATTTCAACTTCCTATAAAGATACAACAACCATACAACTATTCTTTATGGACAAAAATACTCATAGACAAGTTATGAAATAAAATAGCAGCGAAAATAATTTATGAACAACATACTATAACCCCCATTTGGCACAAAAATCTGTGCATAAACACTTGAAAAAAAAACACAGAAAAATGGACAGATTTGAGGAGAAAGAATGCTTTCTTTATTCAACTTAAGAAAAATTATGAGTACATCCACAGTCTATATTCAACAGCAAAACCATGTACAGTCACCCTATCTGAGCAAAAACAACTTATGTTTCCTTAGCAACACAGTCTGAAATCAACCATTGACTTCCAATACAAACTGTATGGACTGTACAGTCACTAACAACAAAAATAAACTTGGTTTTCGTGCCAAGAAAAAAGTACAGATCCGTACCTTACTGTACGGATTGATTAACATCAGTAAAACACCTAGAAATTCATGCCAATACTCAACATAAATTTCTGTGCTAGTTGTAGTTGCAAAGCCAGCATAAAAATGTTGAACGACCTCCTCCAATCCGTAGTATACGACCTCCACTAATGCTAAAACTGTCTAGAAGTGCATGCCAATCCTCCTAGAGATGCATGCCAACTTCTGGCTACTGAAACACTTTCCCTCCAAGCAAAGAAACCTTCTTGGGATGCATGCCCCTTCGCCTTCCCTCAACCTCTCCTCAAAAGTGCTCTCTCCTTCTCCTAATGAGTTGCCTTTTAACGAATTTTTAAATGTAACTGCCCTAACCCTTGGTCTTGTAATGAGATTGACGATCAAGATTAGATCTTGCCCTCATGAGATCAACAATTACGACTTAATCATTCGTTGAGGTCACTTAAGTCATTAAAGTGACCCATAACATCATAAAGTCAGTTTTACATTTAAAAATTAAAAGACCCAACTTTATAAAATCACTTTATAAAAACATATTATAAAGTTACTAGGAGAAGGTGTGCTTGGTCACTTCCGCATGCTGAGCGCTGCCAATGCAAAAGTACCTCCAAGCTACCAAATTTCAACATGTATCACAATGTTGCAAACACTATTTTTATGTCATAAATCATAGTGGTAAATTTTAGACAACCACCTTAGTTATCATGGTTCCAATGCTCCTCCAGACCTCAGATTTCAAGAGGTCATGAATTCAAACCGACTAGTGGCTACCACAAGTACTATCTTGTATGCCACTAGGGGGTGTGTGGTTTGCTTTTAAGGTGTTGTGATGGGCATTGGGTTGGGTGAAAGATACTAAGGTAATGGGCCCCCAAGTGGTAAAGTGGTAATGGACGGGTTGTTTATCATTGGTATTGAAGCAACTGTGGAGTTTGATTCCCCGTGGGTAAAAAATAATGAATGTAGGGGTGGTTTTTTATTTGTATTTTTTTTAATGTGAAAAAGGTAGATACATTGGGGTTGAATACCTTTTATTTATAGATTAATGAACTCAAAGAAACCAAGAATTTTCGATTAGGATGAAGGAGTATAATCCACAAACGAGGTAACATATTAATTACTAGGTACTTATCAAATACATTAATTTGATATATTGGTTAAGAATCCACATTCCTATTAAAGTACCAAGGAAAATTTTCATTGGTGTAGATTAATGCACCTCATCGAGTGTTTTGAATCAAGAACTCACTAACATATAACTAGCAAAATACCCAACAACATTGACAACAATCTCAATTGAACTAACCCCTTGATCATGTAATTATATCTTAATAGAAGCATATTTATATATCCAAAAATTATGTCTTTATAGAATCATATTTATATATCCAAAAATACTTCATATGTCTTCTAATATTGAATTATATATTGGAATTTAAAATCTACACCATATAAAGTTGGTTATAAGCTTTAACTAAATCTATTAAAGTTTTTTTTTCCAAAGCAAATATTGTGAAAAAACTTTGCCTATCCCACATTTCATAGATATTACTTTGAGTGAATCTGATTGGTGCTTATTATAATCCATATAAACATCAAATGAGACATACAACAAAGACAATAAATATAGAAATAAACTCCAAAACTCTAAATAAAACTCAAAACACTTAATCACTTAAATTAACTCACAAATCATCACTCCATGATAAAAGTTATAAGATAAACACCATATAAACACTTAACCACTTAAATTAACTCACAAATCATCACTCCATGTCACAAGATAAAAGTTATATGATAAACACCATATATATTAAAAATAACAATGTACTATTCATATTCAAATCCATATAGTATCCCAGCCACCCTCCGCAAATATGCCACGTAAAGGTACTTGTAGTGTGCACGTCAGATTTGAATGCCATGGTGGACCGCCGAAATTATGTTGAATGCCACGTAAGATCTGGCGCGGGAAAGAGAAGCGCGAGTAGAAAATGACGTAGAAGAAGAAAGCTTGCAAGGAGGATTGAGAGGCATTGCAGTGATCGCGAGGGTGTGAAGGAGGAGGATAATAGAAGAATACAGCTTGCAAGGAGGATTGAGAGGCATTGCAGTGGTCTTGAGGGTGTGGAGGAGGAGGAAGAATCTTSAGGGTGTGGAGGAGGAGGAAGAAGGAATGGAGGATGAAAACCGATTTCCTGCATTCCCTTTCAAACCTTATCCCATTCAATTAGGTTTCATGAACGCGCTCTACACTGCTCTGGACAAGGGCGGCGTCGCCATTCTCGAAAGCCCCACAGGTACATAATTCTCTTCTCTGCATTTCTCTGCATTTCAATTGAATAAAARCTCTCTTGCAAAACTTCAACATCATAATTTTTTTTAAATGATTCACCCGTAAAACTCACGCGGATCGTTATTAGTTTTTAAGCGTTTCATTTAAATTCAAGAGAAACATTACAATTCGTTCGAAGAAGTTGGGCACTACACCACGAGATCACCGGAGACAAGTACTTTCATTTGGCTAAATTTCAGGAAAGATTTTTCTGTCGAAACTACCCGAAAATTACATATACCCCAAACTACTTATTCATAGCTACAAGGGAGTTGATCCTTGAGAGTGACCTGCCATGCCGTCATCTTAACCACGTCCCCATCCGCTTTTGAAGGTTTCAATCTCCTTTTAAGTTAATTAATTTATCTTGAAAGGGATTGCTTTACAGAATGCAATCCAATACTGTAAATAGATTAAAATTTTACTGAATTTACCGTGCAAGAGATAGCTGTCCTATAAGCGACTTCCCATTCTGAGATAAATCAATGCAAGTTTAAATGTTTTTGGATGGGTTTATATCCAGGTCGGCACTGCATTTTCTCCGCCAGTTCTGATAAGAGTAAATTTTGTCCGGCACATAAAGAAAATTGATGCCGAAAATTATATTCTATTGTAATCCAAACGGAAACTAATTCCAAATTCTCAGAA
>JASDQU010260469.1:0-15675 GCA_032191745.1 Picea mariana
TAGAAGCATAAATACATCATTACAGTGATAGACTATTTCACCAGATGGTCTGAGGCTGCGCCATTAAAAGTGGTAAACACCAGTCAGGTAATATTTTTCCTTAATTCAAATATCATCACTCGATTCGGTATTCCTGAATGTCTAGTTTCGATAATGCTTCCTATTTTTCATCCCTAGATGTGAGTGCCTTTTCTTTATAAAAAGGGATAAAGCTAAAATATTCTGCCAGCTATTACCCCCAAGGAAATGGTTTGGCAGAATTGAAAAACAAGAACTTGATCAAGATTATCAAGATGACGGTTTCTGAAAACCACAAAAACTGGCATAATACACTACTCAATGCACTCTAAGCTAATAGGGTAACTCCAAAAATTGTTGTTGGTAATTCCCCCTTCTTTCTTGTTTACAGAAGGGAAGCAATTATTTCTCCACATGTTATGCTTCCCTCTTTACAACTATCACAAAAGGTTCAGGAAGAAGACTGCCCTCCCCTAGAAAGTCAGATTAATCCTTTGCTGAAGTTAGAAGAGGTAAGGACTCAAGAAAAACAAAAATTGGATCAGCATCAACATATTATCAAAAGATGGTTTGATTCGAGTTCTGCCTCAGACAGGAATTTTGAGGTAGGTGATCTTGTCCTGAAGTGGGATAAAACTCATGAGGGGAAAGGAGAACATAATAAGTTCCAAAACTTGTGGTTGGGACCATTCTTAATCGCCGAAAAACTAGGTCCCAGTTCTTTCTGCCTGCAGAATTTAGAGGGGCAACCAGACACCTTTCTAGTGAATGGCCAAGCTCTCAAGAGGTATTTCACCTGACAAATCCTAGATACACCTTTTGTACATAACTGTTTCTGTTTTGGTTTGTTTTGGTTTTCTTTTTCATTTTTCTTTCTTTCATTAATTTTTGTTTTGGCTTTCTGAGTTAAATATGCCTGTATTATAGTCTAGTTCAAAAGGAAGAACAAAATGCTCCATCTTTAAACAACTGTCAAGGACTGTCGGAGCATCAATTGTTGTATTTTCTTAAGAAAAATGTAGACTAGTTAAAGGTGGTTTTTGTTGAGAATTGATTTTTGGTTTCAATTTGCATTTGAGAGCAAACACGACTATCATTAAAAGATCTTTACGATGTCCATGCTTTTAAGAAAGAAACTCAACGATGCCTTCCTGTCCTCAAAAAATTAGTTTCGTCAGTGAACTATTTTTCAGACCATGATGAAGGTTAGCAAGCAAAAATTAAAGCAGACGGAAAATAACAAAATGTGCCAAAGACTAAAATTTTCAACATCACCCCACTCTTCTGGATATCTATAAATTATATCAATAATTTTCTCGAGAGTTGTGGGAAGTGTTTGAAAACCTGCTGGGATATTGAACATGTCTGTTGGAAATGGGTAAATGCATGCATGGTGCCAAGACAACTTTGCCGAGGTACTGAACAGGCCCGCTGGCAGCGAAGGGATGTCAGGTTAGAGAAAATTCTCAGGTAAAAATAAAATATTTTTTGATCATAAGCATCCTTTATTCTGATTTGAATTTTCTTGGACAGGATAGAGGCGTCAGCGTGGGTTAATTAACATCATTGTTGAGGCAATGGATGCCTACTGGCAGCAGTGGACCTGTCAATAGCATTGGAGACAATAACTTAAACATCGTGGCTTTCATTTGTTAAGTCTGTCACCAGATTTTATTTTTTAATGAAAGATATCTTAAGATGGACCATGTAATGATTGTCAAATATGCTCAAATGTCTTTCAGTTGTTCTTTGATTTGAAATCATTCAAATATTTCTAACCTGAACTCATCAGTGATACAGAGATAATTTCTTCTCCTAGCGAGTCTCCACTGTTGGCAGCCCTACATATTTTTAACTTTTTAAAGCATCAAATAATAATTTATGTGGCTGCCTACTTGGGGTCATACGATTATTGTTCTTCATAAGCAGTTTTTTAAACTATGATTGTGATCTTTCGGTTATTCCTAGTGTTTTCATTTTCATGATTCTTTCATGACTGAAAGCATGAAAATGAAGCATCAAAACCTATGATTGGATTACCGCTTTATTTAAAGTTTATGAAAGGTAGATGGCTCCACAGTTTTTGTTAATAAAGATTTTGTTTCCTGCTATCAAGCTCATCTTCTTTATTGACTCCTCAAATGTGAAGTATGCTTATGGATTGCTATGTGATTCACCAAGGGTCCATTTAATTTAAACTTTGATATATTTTTTGTGGCTTTTGGTCATGTGTATCCTTCTCACTACATTTTTGTTTATAAATTTTTCCTCTCCTAAACTTTAGAAACCAAACCCACCTTATTGCGCAATCATAAAATTTAATGAACTTGGTCGTGGCCTGTACCCTGTAGGAGGTGGCAGTCCAACAACGATGATCCCATCACCTCGAGCTAAATCTCAAGTTTCGCATGTACTCCTCGCATTAATTTCACATAACGCCTTTCATTTGGTATTGAAGAACCTCTGTCCATACGTGCTAGGGTATTGATGAGTTTTTGGGTCTGAAATGTTGTTCTGGTGTTCTCCTAGAAACCTTCCATATTCACTGTGTTTTATTGTCTGTCTTTTGTATCCCCATGGCCCTATTTGTCAGGATTGAACCCAATGGCTCTCAGAGCCTACTCCTGTGTGATGATGCAAGGGAGGATCTCAATGGTCAAGGCTATCTTGTTTTTCTTGAGAAATTCTAGGGATTTAACTTGTGAACCGCTCAAGAATTTTCCCTTTATTTTGATGAATGCCAAGCCAAGGGAGGAGACATTCAGGTCGAGGTCACAGAGGATTTTTTAGGTCAATAAACAAGTCTTCCTTTGAGCAGGCAGAAGTGGTTCAAAAACGCCAAGGTTGAGGAGGTTCCATGGAGCCTTTTCTTCACATCTCGAAAATTCAATTGATGTGACAAAGGTATGCCCATGTCCCTATTGAAAACTTGGTGGCATACTTTGCTAGCATTCTTGAAACAATTCGTGACGTGCGAAGGTTGTTTTGGTTTTGTTTTTCTATATCATATACGTTTGCTGATGAATTTCATTGGGTTTCAATTGAATATTCCTTATTACCCATGGAGAATCCTATATAAAATGGCAAAGAGGTATAAGAGACAACAATTGGATTCAAGCCTGTTTCACCATGGTTTGATTAAGATATTGTTGGTACATCAATTGCAGTTACAAAATGATGACTGGAATGCTTTCCTAACCCGAAACAGTTTTGTTGACTCCAATGATGTAGAGGTTGACAAACCTATGATAGAGGAAACCATAGTCCCTCCCAGAGTGGTCCCTTCACCTACATAGGTCTATGTTATGGCCACCCTCAGTAAGCCTATACCTGACCCACAAGTTGCTAAGCCGAGCCATGAACAACGCTCATGCCCTAACGCCTCTACTGAGAATGCAAATAGACCTGTGGGAAAGCCATCTAAAGGTGATATTGATTTAGGTTTTAAAAATAAAAGGGCGGGTAGGTTGATCTCAAGGAAACTATGAAATAAATCAAACCCTCATGTGAGCTCGATCAAAACGATCGAGATCCATTAGAGCTCAGACTCTGAGATCAACATATTCTTTGCTGAAGAAGACCCTCCTTCCTTCCAAGTAGATCCCAACCAGGCTTACAATTTTGTGGATTATTTGCCGCCTTGCTTGAAGCACAGTCAATGATTTCTAGGTGTCAAGTTTGATAACAAACCTAATGGCAACAGTGCACACAATCTGGCACTCAACCATGGGTATTCTCAAGCAGTCGTCATAGATTCACAATGTGAAACTTGTTTGTTCTGGATTGACAAATATTATACAAATGTACCCATTTTACAATCGCAGATCAAAATCCTTACTGATCAGCTCGACCCCCTAACAGATGAAAATAGTAGGCTCAATTCCATTTTTTAGAGACAAGAAAAACGTCTGAAAACAACAGGGAACATCATAGTAAAAAACGCTGAGAGTGTAACAGCAGTGATCGATTCTGAGATCATATGAATCGATTTGATTTTCCAGTTAAAGGTAAAGATTTTTTTTTATCTTAAAATAGTGTTACATTCTTGTTCATAGAATAAATTAGATTTTGTTGCTAAAATAAGACTAGCTACAGAATCAACAGATTCTGTAGCCAGTCTGTTCTTATTTGAAATTCGGAAAATATTGGTTAAATGTATATCTGAGTTTCTTTATTTCATATTTTTCTTTCAGGATATCTGGCAGTTTATGGTGAACAAATGATATGAAGAATTTCTAGGCTTATTAGCCATGTCCATGGCTTATTTTTGTGTAAACAGGAACAAACTCTTTTATTTTTAGAGATTTAGTGTGATCTGGGGTGGTTATATTCCCCCTCTATTTTTGTAATCAGTAGATAATTGTAGATATTTAATCTTATCCCATAAGATAAGACAATTAGCTTTTCTGAACCCTTTATAAACTCATATTTTTGTAATCAAAACATCTTGGCCTGGGGCTGATGGTGGACAGTTTATTCACGAATTTGGACGGAACATATATTTACATTTTGGATTTAGCTCTCTGTAAATGTTGCTTTCGTTTATGGTTTGTTTATCCAAATTAATTAATAGTTGTTGATAGCTTTTTTCTTCACAATTTATTATGACATTGGGAAAAAAAATTTAAAATATCGTCCACATTTTGATGCTTCAGATATTGAAAAGAGTAGTCATTCATTCAACCCAAATGATAAGATTTTTCTTTAATTTTGTTGAATGATTAAAAACATGTTGTTACAGTTAGATTTATATTATTTGTAATTACTTTCAATCAGAAATACCACAACAATTATTTTCATCTCTTCATTCTGTCATTAAAATTCAACAGTCAATATACTGTTTTGCATTTATTCCAAACAGTGTCAAGATTCATTACAGATTTATCTCTTGGACAGACTGGATGGACATTCCATAATTATACAGATGTTGGATGCACGTCGATGAACTCATTGGTAGGTTATTTCATTTCTTTCTGTTGTTTATTTGTCTAGGAAACTATAATATATGGTCTGGCTTTGACCGTCCACATACTCCTGTTTCATTGTATCTTTTTCATTTTAAACTTAGATTAATAAACAAAAAACAAAAAATAGCTTATGCGCTTTCTTTATCTGCTTTCATTAAAGAAACCATCTTTATATAGATTTTAATGAGTTTATATTAAAACCCACAACTTGTATATCATGCACATAAATAAGATAGGCAGATTTGTTTTGTAAATATTATCTACAATAGTTATATGTACATGTATATATATTGAGTGGTTATTTAATAGTTAGTTTTTTTATTTTTTTTATTTGTTTCTTCTAGGACTTTTAAATTGGCTAACAGAGTCATTAAACCTGTCGGAATGAGTTATACCAAACTCCTTGGGTTATTTAGACAACCCTGGACCGGACTCGTTCTTCCAATCGATGAACGGTCATTTTCACCCGTCAACAAAGGGCGCTAGAAGGAGGGCCTGAACACGATTGATGGCACGTGGAGGCTGTAAGACTCCTCCCCCCCATACCCACTCCCCTATAGTAAAAAGAAGTCATTCTGACGATAATTTTACTTCTCAAACAACAACCACCTCAAACAAAAATCAACAGATTATCGTTGAGCCAGTAACACCAAACCCTCCAAGGTCTTTCGTACAAGAAATTGTTTGTCAATCATTTCTAAGGACACATGGTGTTTTGGCCCGTATCAGATAATCAGGTTGACCACTGAATCAATCACCATATTTCTCTTATATTAGAGAGCAACTCGAAGGCACTGGTCTTCTCCTAAATCCTATGGATCCAGATCACATACCCACTCCCGCAGTCGAAGGATCTGGTATCCCACCTTCACCACCACCTTCATCTCCCTCCTCTTCAAGAGAAGAGTCATCAGACGAAGGCAGTTCTTCATCTCAACCTTCGACACCACCCATGCCCATGGAAAATCCAAAAAATCCCACCAGACCTTGGCTCGATCAAGATGTTGTGGCCATACCTGGACCCCAACATCCTTTTCCTAAACATCCAAAGAAATGGCTCCCTAAATTCGATCCAGATTCTAAGAAAATCGTTGAGGATCACATAAAAAAATTCATGCTAGCCATTAGACCATGGAAGAACCCCAAAAAGAATCATAGAATGTATTGCTACAAATGAAAGAAACCCTGAATGATCACAAAAATATCAACTTATCAGATATCTTCAAAGAAAAAAGGTGCATAGAAATAAGAATAGGAGACTTTGGCATTGACTGTGTTATGGATAAAGAAACACAGGTGAATATCATGACAGAAAGAACCTGGGAAATTTTAGTGAGCCTTCTATGATTCCTTCATTAGGAGGAATAGGATTATTCATAGGAAAGATGATAACCCTATGTGGAAGACTCACCCAGATATCTATGAGTGCTCATGGAATTTTGACAGAGGAAGATTATGAGGTTGTTAAATTTATTGAGAGAGGTACCCCATTTGCTATGTTACTAGGAAAAACCTAGATTGAGATGGATCAGACCAGAAGAAAAGAAGAGGAATCCCTAGAACATAAAAAGAAAGAATTAAAAGATTTCATGACTAGGAGGATAGCGCACTTGATTGCAGAATAGGAGAATAGATCGAAGTTGTTTAGGACCAGAAACTTGGATGTCGAAGTTGAAAGAACACAAGAAGACTCAAAGAAGAGTGGAGCACCTAACCTAAACAAATAAGAAGTATTACTCTCTAACCCTATGAAAGAACCTCAACAACGTGAAGTTACTATGCCAAAAGAAGATAAGAATCAGAATGGAAAGAGAAATACTGAGACAAATATCACAGGGAAGAAGGCTAGAAAGCTCAGTAAGAAGAGAGAAAAGTTGTAGAATGTTCCAAAGGGGACTTCGGACAAGGAAGGTTTGCAAAACTGGAACTTCGTTGGGATATCATAACATCACAACATGACACTTCACCATGGCAAAGCGATATAGCTATTGAAGGCATTATGACCATTAGACTGACACCCCCAAATAGTTAGAACAATAGTTATGAATGAAAAGCTCATCTTCAAACCATTGGGACCGCGTCACAATGGACATAACCACATTTATGAAGGCCTCTTGTTCATTGGAGAAGACCCGTTACATCGTTGTCTACTTATTCCATCGACTATTGAAATGAGAACACTTTTGCAAATTTTATCCAAGCCAACTCATTGCTACCGCGCTGTGTTTACTGAGATCGACACCTATTCTATTGCTTTGAGCACCCATTCATCCACCTAAGTTATCCGATCATGAGCATGCATGTCGGACAAACTCAGTGCCGTAGAGAAGTCGGTTGCATAAGTTCTAATCGATTAAATGGCCAAGAAAGTAATGTCTACAGGGATTCAGGCCTCATCGATGCAAGGAGTGCAAGCCTCCCCGTTGACTTCTTGTGGATCCAGACCATCCCGAGCTGCAACAGAGAAGAGAACAAAGAATCGATATGACTTGGAAAATGTGAAGTTAATCCTGACTATCCTGCCCGACTACATCCCTCCTCTGGCCGGCATGGTGAGTTGTGATAGTGTTCTGAGAGACTTTTATTACACCCTATTTATTGCATACCTCCCGAAGGGGATACATGCAGTTATAATGCAACAGGATAAAATCGTGACATTGAAATTCAGCGACTTAAACCTAGGAGACCACAAGAACCATAGTATGCTCGCTCCTCAGAGATACTTGACTAGGATGAAGGGGAAGAACTCAAAAATTATCCCCCAACCATGGACTATGAACCTCACGCAGTCCACCATCATGAATGTGATGAATATTCCACATTTTGGAAGGCACCAGGAGGTTAACGCATGTGTCAAGATCCTACTATCATGCTACCATGATGACTATCTATGGCTAGACAGACGCATCACAGTCGATCTGACGCTGATCCATAGGATCACCGGATTGAGATTGCAGAGACCTGACCCATAAGACTTCTACCAAAGGAAGGCTACAGACCGTGCACTGAAAAAGAGGATTAAAGACATATATGGCAATGTAGAAAAGGGGATGTGAGGCTAGAAGGTATCTTCCATCTAGAATGGTGCAATGCACCTGGCCTGCCAGCTGATCGTAGGAGAGCTAGTGAGAAAGAAGAGACCTACACAAGTCATAGGGTTCATTGTTGACCTCGCTGGAAAATGTGTATAAGGAATCCAAATGATCTGGGCGAAGTACTTAGTCAACCAACTCAAATTGGATTGTCACGAATCTCAGGATCAGGGCTACGAGTTCCATTTTAGTTGGCTACTAATCCTCATAGAATTTATTTCTTGGGAGATGCCATAAGGTGCGACCTTCCTAGACATTGATTCGTTAGAACCACTCACTGCAAAGTTCACCATGCTCTGGTACTCGAGTGATATGGGAAAACAGTGGAAGTTGAACGTAGTATTTCACACATACTATCCCCAGTTGAAGAGGGCTATTGGGGATGTCCCTCGCATGACGTCGAACACCATTCACCGATTCGAACCCTTCATGAAGTTTCGTGTAGATTGACACTTTATTTATATCACTACACACATAGACAAGCATGAAGAAGAGCTTCATTCATACTATAAGCTCACAAAAGAGGACCTCGAAGAGATAACTAAGGACTAGTCCGCAGAGCTCCTTATCCATGTTGACCCCATAGAAATGTATGATCTTGAACTAATTTGCAGCTCGGAGGCCACTCATGAAGAACACGACACACCTGGAACCAAAAGAAGGAAGATGATTGAAGAGGTACAAAACCTAAGCAATGCATCAGATGAAACTACTTCAGAATCACCAGAATGAGGAGGTGATGACAAACTAGATAAAGAAGAGACCAATGGAAAAGATGATCAGCAAATGCATGGCGAAGTAACACCGCCTAGGGATCCTATTGATGAGGTTGATCCCTCTAAAAAAAGGAAGGTTTCTCCCATGAAACCTACCTTGCGGAAGAAATCCAAAGCCATGAGAATTAAGTTGCATATTGTGCTCACGCTCGATGACTTCGACTTCATCATTGCAACCGTATCAGATGCCTCATAGGATATTATGCAGAACACTGAATCCAAGCAAGCAACCATGTATGAAAAAATTGAGACAGTACTAAGAGGGGTACATCATGACCTTCACTCCAGTCGCACTGTATCCATTGTGCCCCCACCATAAGAAGAACCAGATTTGGGATATGATCCTTCCCAACTCTGCAGAATAGTTGATGTGACTAAAGCTCACCTTCGTCGAGCACAAGAAGAGAAAGAACAGACCACATTGGCCCTGAAGCAAGCAGAAGCAGAAATGGTAGAGAAAATCTGAGTTGTGAAACAAGATAAATATAACCTCCACACCAATTTCGAAGAGGAGAGAGTGCAGGTCAAGCAAGAGAAAGAGCAGTTGCTCGCAGAACAACTCGGAGTCAAAGAAGCAGTCAGCAGAGCACTTTTCTCTGTGACAGGCTTAGAGAAAAAGGTAGAAGAACCAGTGGAGTAGTAAGTAGCATAGCTTACGGAAGCTATCCAGTAGATTCAACAGAGAATCACAGGCCTAGAACTACGAACAGTGCCAAGTACCCCGTAGGACATGCGAGATCAAAGAGAAGCCACTACCTAGAGTGAAATTGAAAGGATCATAGAATTCACTCTGGAATGTAAAGAGATTAGTAGTAGAAGTGAAAAAACCTACGAGAAAATCAATGAATACCCTAAACTAAAGGCACTGGAGTCACATCTCCAGGAAGCAAAGAAGCAAATAGCGACAGTATAGGCACAGTTGAAATGATGAAGCGATCCTAGGAACAACACACTGCTCAACAACAGGTCCACACCATACAAAAAAAAATCATCGAAGTGACTCAGAGGTTCCAACCAGTCCAGGATGAAGTGTGCCAATTGCTTGAGGAGATTGAAGGCCAAGGAGAAGAGTTGAAACAAGTAGTCACTGCAGTCAAAAAATGCTTAGAGGGACCAATCAATGAAGTAGTTATCCAAGAGTTCACCAAGAAGGAGGCCTTGTCACAGCAATAGGTCGAAGGAGCTTGAGCCAAGCTCAAGGCTTTTGAAGCAGAGCTACCCATACCAGAGTGACTTGGGATGAGTCATAAGTGAGTGTTGGGGGCCTATTGGCCCTTGACCAAGTTTCGAAGATCCTTGGTCACTTCTGACCTATTTTGGGACTTTGACAGGTTGTCGAATGCGAAACGCAAGTCGAAGTGAAGATCGCAGGATATTGGCCCCTTGTTAGGGATTTTTGGGTTTTTGACTTATGTAGCGAGTATGGGGATGTCGGTCCATGGGTTTATCTATGTTTAGGCCCATTTTGTAATGTATAAATAGAAATCTAGGTGATGTAAGTAAAGGAGTGCAAGTGTGTAATGCTAAGTGCTAAGTGCAAGTGATATTTGTACATACTTTGTGCATGCAGCGTGAGATATGCAAGGCAAAGTGCAAGTGACTGTAATAGATTGAGTAGCGACTTTGTGCTGTGACCTAGCTCGGGGAAGGAGGATCTGGTGAAGTGCGCGCAGATCTCATGTCCTATGCAGAGTAGAACTTTGTGGCTCTGTGCATGTAAGTACATTGATAGAAGATAATAAAGAAGACAAATAGTTGGTGGACGTAGCCACAAGATGGGGGTGAACCACGTATATCCTATGTTATGGTTTCTTTGTGTAGTATGGTTGTTTCATTGTTCAAATGATTAATGCTTAGTACATTGATGTATGATTAGATGAATCTGACATGATAGGTTAGTTCTGAATAATATGAATGAATTCTAGATCTAACCTATGTGAATGTTCTTAGTGCTCGAATATACTAGATCTGGGTGAATATTGCGATGCTTTATGATTAGGGTTTTATCTGTGAAGTAGATACTGGTTAAATATTAATGAACTGTAACTACTAAGTGTTCTGGTAGAGTATTGTAATCACAAATTTGTATCCCAGATAAGGTTGCAGACACTGGAGTCTTGCAACCACCCCTGCCTCTACCTCAGGTGAGACTTCATCTTCTTCGCAGGTGTTGCCGAAAGGGCCAATAGTTAGGGTTTTTTTGGTGTGCTCTTGAGCATTGAACCCTGGGTCTACCCCTATGCCAAAAGTCTCCATACCAGGGGTTTAAAGAAGAGATAAGGAATATATGTTCATCTTAAAACAAATCATCATGAATAACATCCTCATCTAGTCGAGAGAAGTTTGATATAAACTTGGAAAAAACTAGCGATTTATTAGACTTTGTCGATGAAAAATCGAGATCAAATTATTGAAAAMWAACAATCCATTTATTGTATTTCCCCCCTATTATACGGTTCGTAWGGACATATTAAAATGGATTGATATCAACAACTATGGTAGTTTTGCAGAGCAATATATAATTTTGTAATCTTTGAACTGCATGTACGATGGTCGAGGATAGCTTCTCGATGTGAGAGTATTTAATTTAAGGAATGAATAAGTTTTGACTAAGATAGTAGACAATGTGCTCATGGAGCTCATCGTCCTTCTGAACCAGGACCAGACCAACCGTCCCTTCAGATGCAACGATATAAAGAAAATAGTCTCTACTGTAGTCCGTAGGTTTCAGCAGAGGTGTCGATAACAAGGATTTATTAAGAAAATCAAAGGATTCATGGGCTCACTCATCCCATATAAACAGAGTGTCCTTCTTCAAAAGACACATGAAACCCTTAAATAAATTGGCATAGTTTAGTATGAACCGATGCAAGAAGTTATCCTTCCCCTGTAAACCCTGAAGTTGTAGAATGTTGTGCGAGAGAGGCAATTGAATTATTGTCTTAACCTTCATAGGATCCACCATCATCCCATGATTAGAGACTAAGAATCCTAAAAGAAGGCCAGACCTGATGCATAAGATACACTTTTGAGGGTTCAAACAGATACAATAATAACAACATCTCTCAAATACTATTTGAAGGTGAGTGGAATGATATACTCTATTGCGAGAGTGAGCAATGAGATCATCAAGATAAGCTTTGATAATATGTTTGATATCATGAAAATTAAAGGTCATAGTGCATTGGAACATTTCTTCGGTGTTTTGAAAGCCGAAAGGCATTTTCTGTTATGCAAAATTACCCCAAGGACAAATAAACTTTGTATTGTGTTGATCCTCGGGTTTGATTTGAATATGATTATATCCTGAAAATCCATCCATAAAATAAAAACCTTTGCTTCCCATGCACTCATCAATAATTTGATCGATCAAAGGAGTCGTAAAGTTGTCTTTAGGACAAGCCTTGTTCAGGTCTTGAAAATCCATACATACGTGGATGGTACCTTATTTCTTATTCACAAGAACGAGATTGGATACCCATTCAATCAAGGGAACCGGGAAGATGAAAACAACATTAAGTAGCTTCCCTACCTCTGCCTTAATAGAAGGGGCCTTCCTAGAATTAACATCTCTGAGGCATTATCAAACAGGTCTACCATCCAGATAAGTATTGATCTCATGTTCAACAATGTTAGGGTTTATTCCTAGCATATCTTCGTATGACCAAGTGATACATCACAAAATTCTTTGAAGATATCAGTGTAGATCTAAATTTCTTTAGGATAACAATCTGCGTCGATATATATGTTTTCAATTTTTTCAAGAATTCGAGAGATGTCAATTGTGACGGTAGGAGAAATATTCACCATGTTTCCTTTGTCATAAACACCATGCATATCTAGTGGAAACACAACATGACCAACAATCTCACTCAAGGTAGATATAGAGTCATCTTCTTCAACCCTAACAAGCTCTGAGAGGAAGTAAGAGCAATGATGCATATCGTCCCATGGCGTATTGGGACCATTCATGGCCTCTTAGATGGCTTCATCCGAAGGTAAAGTATCATCAAGGAAATCATGTGAACAATACAATTGGGTGGCCCATATGGGCTCTAGAACAATATCCTCCTCTTCCTTCTGTGAGGAGACAGGATATGGGTGAGAAGTAGTGTTGATAATAGCTTGTTATGCAACCTCTGTCGTTGACAGTGGAATTTCCATCCCAATGTGTGACTAACCTTCACATGACATGGTCGAGGAAGGTAGGGTCCAAGGATCGTTGAAATATGAAGTACAGAAAGGAATGGACCTCATTAACAATGAATACCTATTGGAAATAGAATAAATGTGATGAATTTGTGCCATGAAATCAAAGGTACCCATGAGATAAGAATACATTCTGACACCAATATACTCATTTTTCAACTCGTAATTTTTTATCACATGGATCAAAGGTCTAACTGATGCATTAGAACTAGCATGCACAAAGGACAACTGATCAATCGTCACAATTTTCCCTTCATGAGGAAAACATAAAGTACAATTAATGCCTAGTAGTAAATTATAGTCAAGGGGTGCATCAACCACCTCAACATCAACCTCCACTGGATTTCCACCTAACTGGACTGGAAAAGCGGGAAGAATTTCATGGGGTCGAAATGAACGACCATCAAATGTGGTCAACATAGTCATGTTTTGAGAGAGAGTCGAAGAGCCAATGGATTTCCAACAAGTTAGGTACATCACGCACATTGCAACACCTTCATCAATTATAGTGTGTTTGGTTGTATATTTCATGTAATCCACATGGATTTTAAAGGCCACGTGGTAAGGCAAGAGAGGATTAACATCTGTGATGTCAAACTTAATAACCTTTGAGACATACGAGTCTAGATATCCTAACGTAGATAACAAGGTGTTCCTCTGTGAAGGACACGTCTAGAGCACCTCCAAAGCCAACATCGCACAAGGGGTTTGACCAATATCTTCGAAAATCAAATAGTTTTGGGAAGCTCTGGCATTAGGATTGTGGCCAGAGAATTTCAGTTCTCCTTTTAGAATATGAGGCAAAGGCTCTGGCTTTTTTATTTTCAAAGGTGTTTCCAGAGGAGGGGGAGACTTTGGACCTGCAACAATCTTTGAAGAACCGTAATCACAAGTTTGAGTGGCTACATCAATATGATAATTGACCATATTACACATAGATGATCACCTTCATGCGTTGAGGGGTTTTGAGTCCCACTCGATGCATTTTCGGTATTAGAGGACCCTGAATCCATGTGTTGATTATGTGGAAATAGATTGGTCAACACAACAGGTAGTTGAGATAAGATCCTTGAGGCTTCTCAAGCTTGGGGCATATGTGGGTAAGGTTATCATCTTTAAAAAGTTTACAAGGAAACTTCACCTTTTCTTTTTCTTTCTTTCCCTCATCGACATTATTATTCGATATATCATTATTAGTGTTGTCCTTGTATTTTTTATTATTTCTCCCATCCTTACGATTATTACTATTGTCATAGGGGCAGACTAAGGTTTCAATACTTAAACAACGCACCAAAAAAACCCTAACTACCGTCCCTTTCGGCAACACCTACGAAGCAGATGAAGTCTCACCTGAGGTAGAGGCAGAGGGGCTTGTAGGAATCAGGTGTCTACAAACTATATGGGACACAAATATGTGATTACAACACTTAACATAGCGCTTATCCTACAATATGTATTAATTTATGATTCTTACTCACACAATAGATTAACCCTAATTACAGATCATCACAATATCTAACCCTTACAACCTCTTAGCACATAACATAAGCTCAGATCTCACATTCATTCACATCATAAAGCACTAAGCATTCATAGATCTATCTATCATACATCAAGAATAATGCACTAAGAAAATATATACATAAATAACATGGAAAGCGTAGCACAAAGCACATCGACACAAGATATATGTGGTTCACCCCAGTGTGGGGCTACGTCCACCAACTCTTCTTCTTCTTTATTAGTCTCCTTCAACCTTCTTACAAGAACAGAGCCATAGAGCTCACTCCGCACTAGACAAGTGATCTGTGTACAACGCTTAGATCCACCTTCCTCAAAATCAAGTCACGACACTAATCCTTACATAGTATATGCACAAAGCCTCTTACAATAACTTGCACTTAGCGCTACAAGTCTTAACATACTCTAGTCATGCACTATGCCAATGAACTCTTGCACTAATCCAATTACTCTCTTACTTACATCGCCTTGCTACTTATTTATACATTACAAAAAGTACTAAGCATGGGTAAAACCATGGGTCGACATCCCATACCTGCTACGTAAACCCTAAAATCCCAAAAATCCCATAAAAATGGGTGAGATCCCATGATCTTTGCTTTGCCCGGGAACTCCGTCTTTGACTAGCCTGTCGAAGTCCCAAAAATGGTCAAACACAACCAATGTTTCCTCAGAACTTGGTTGAGGGCCAATAGGCCCCTAACACTAACCTATGACTCATCCCGAGTCACTCTGATCTGGGAAAATCTGCTTCGAATGCCTCAAGATTAATTTGAGCTACCTCAAAATGTTGCTTCACTAGAGCCTCCTACTTGGAGAACTCCTAAATTACTTGCTTGGTGACAGGCCCTTTCAGGCGTTGTTCTACTGTTGAGCCCACATGTTCCAACTGTGAACCTTGTCCCTCGATTTCTTCAAAAAGTGTGCAGGCTTCGTCCTGCACTAACTGGAGTCTTTATGTCACCTCCATAACTCTGCTCTAGATGGTAGTGACTGTTGTTGGGTATTTTACCCTACGGACTAGTAAGCTAGGGTTCTAAGCCTACATGCAGATCATGACCCTTCAGATTTAATCTTTATCCTTCTACCCAA
>JASDQU010260473.1:13841-29102 GCA_032191745.1 Picea mariana
CTCTCTCGGATAATGATTGCAACATACTTCATTCACAAGTTTCTTGAAGTCTATATCGATGAGGACTGTGTACAACCTATTAAATGAGCACATAGGCCTATTACAATTGATGTTTGATCACTGCAGATAGCTACAGATTTACCTAAACTTGAAAAAATGTATTTTTTGTGTACCGCTTGAGAATATGCTAGGACACATAGTTTGTAGAGGAGTGTTGGTGGATCCTACCAAAGTTGTCGTGATACCAAATATGCCTCCTCCTACAACTGCCAAACAATTGCAATCAATGTTAGGTTACAAAGGCTACTCTCACAAGTTTATTAGAAGTTACACAAGCATAGTCGCCCCTTTGGAAAAGTTGTTAAATAAATATGAGGCTTTTAGTTGGACTCCAGAATGCATTCAAGCCTTTGATACCCTCAAAGAAAATCTAAGTACTTCTCCTATCTTCGTCTATCTGAATTGGCAAGTGGAATTTCACATACATATTGATGTTTCCAGTATTGTGTTGGGAGCAATTGTTGCACAAACTGGTGAAGGAAACCTAGACCATCTTATTTACTTTGCTTGCAAAAAGCTTTGTTAGGCCGAGAAAAAATATCTACTACTGAAAGGGAAGGTTTGGAAATGGTTTATGATTTGCAAAAGTTTAGAAATTATTTGCTAGGAAGTCACTTTAAATTATTTACTGATCACTCAGCTTTGAAATATATTAGTAATAAGCCTGTGTTAGAAGGAATAATTTGCAGATGGTTATTGTTTCTTCAGGAATTTTCTTTTAAAGTCATTGTTAATCTAGACAAACTAAACGTGGGTCCAAACCATTTGTCTAGACTAGAATCATGAGAGAGTAGTGGAGCTATAGATGATCAGGTCCCAATTGAAACTCTTTTCAAGGTTGAAGCTATTCCTGATTACTTGTCTGACATTGCCTTATTTTTGAGCACGGGTGCATGCCCTGAAGGTTATTTTGCAAGTCAAAAGTGACACCTAGTGGTTCGAGAAGTAGACTATCAACTGATTGCAAGACACTTGTACAAATTGGGATTGGATAACATCCTCAGGCACTGCGGGCTTGACCATGAGAGACCATATATTATATGGGAGTGTCACAATGAAGTTGCGGGAGGACACGTCGACGACAAGGAAACTACCCTGTAACATACCCAACCATTCACAGGCTGGACACATTATCTCAAAAACTCCCTTTTGAACCAATTTCGAACTCTGATAATAATTAATTCAAAAAATAAGAATGAAAGACTGACATTCATTAATCAATATCCATGCTACAACATGAAAGAAATAAACAACGTTCCATGTACAACAAATAACCAACATACATGCACAAAAAAATACATCTAAGAGATGATTAAATACACAACAGAAAATACATTGTGTAGAAAACACAAAGATCACTTATCTTTGCAAGTAAACATTCACCAATTGGCTACAGACCAAGGACGTTCCTCCCAACCATAGACACTATTGTTATTTTACTCTCAACAACAGGCCATCCTTGATCCAGGGCTATGAATGCACAAGGATGGGTCCTAGGCCAAATCTAAAACACACAACAATTGGCTAACTAGCTCTCAGGTTTCCCAATCACACAACAAATTTGAAATTCTAGCTCTCTTCTCCCCTCATCCTGCACAACCCAAATAAATGAACACCTTTCTCTACCATGGAGTCCCTCAGACTGTTCCATTTCTCTCCAGGGATCCAATGCTACTGGTCAGAAAATATCCCCGCTGGAAACTCCAAGGATTCTTAGCTATGGACAGTTCTTTCCAAACTTCCATCAATCTCATCCACTCATGCATCCATTCCCTCCTGGAATGATCAATAATCTATTACCGCCATATAGTAATGACTCTTCTCCTCCAACCATTCATTTCCATGCTCCCCCCAAGAGCACACAAATTCAACAAGAGTGAAATGAGGAATTCTAAAATGAAATGATTAACAAAGAGCAACCCCAAAACAACCCACATGCATGGTTTATATAATTACATGAAAACAAGAACCACATGGCCTTCCTCCCAAGAAGCTCATGTAACCCCTTTTCTCCATAAAATCAATTATGGGTAAATAAAATATAGCAAAACGACTTATCCTCTTAAGCCCCCTCTCTTGTGGAATCATATCCCCCTATCTCTTTTGACCTTGTCTGTCTTGCAACCAACAATGTGTTTTATTAATGTATATGAAGTATTACATTTCCTAGGTACTCTAGCCCCTTTTCAACTTTACCGGCTCACCAGCCTAAGTCACAATTACATAATACATTCTAGTTCATAAGGGTTAAAACCGGGGTATACATCCCCCTCCCCTTATTTTGGCACTGTCCTCAATGCACAACACCATTCCAATGTTATTAACATTACAAATCTAGGCTCTTTGGCCTTAATCCACATAGGAAACCCAACCAACTCTTATATACATAGGCACTCTGGTCTAAAATTAAACATGTATACATAGAAATTCTGACCCAAAACATGTAATAATGATCTTCAAAATTTATATTTCTAGCAGCAGTTCCAACTAGCAATCTCTCCTTCCCTCTCAGCCTGCACAACCAAAATAAATGAACCCCTTTCTCTGCCTTGTAGTCCCTCAGGTTATTCCACTTCTCTTCAGGGCTCCAATGCACTCAGCCAGGAAGTTTCAAAGTCATGGCTTCCAGAACTCTAGTTGCAACAAGTCCACTGAACTTTCTTCATTCCATGCCTTCATAATTAGATTGATTTCCTTCTGGTGTTCTTTTTTGCGAGCTTCCAAATTCAATATCCAACATCTCATATGTATTATAAAAATGCAATCATCATGAGATATTGTTATAACAATTTCAATTATAAATGTCAAATATGTTTTATACATGAAAACAAAGTTTCCAAGCATGAGCTTCCAACTCATAATTCGTTCGGCTCTTACAGCTGCAGACATCAATATTTATTATGGCTTACATCAATTCCATACCCAATACCATTATTATTGTAAATTTTATCAACCTTCAATCAACCAAACCAATTGTTAGCATAATCATGTAACAAATTGTAACTATTAATTTCTCAAATCTGTTTTATATAGGAAAATAAAATTTCCAAGCACATATTTTTCTCCTCATAATGTTTGGATTTTGCCGCTGTAGATATCAGTCTTCCTTCTGGGCTTACATCCCTACCATATCCAAGACCATCCTACCTGCAATTTTCCTCAACCTTCACTCAACCAAACAAGTTGTTAGTATCATGCATATGTATATTTTCATGGCAACAATTACAAAAATTCACAAAGTGATCTTAGAATTGTTTACAACAACAATTCAATCACTTCCATTAATCCAACTATTCACTGGAATGAACCCACCATTTCATACACATGTATTATCAACCAATATTTCTATCACTCTGTTCCCTTGGCATATCTTTTCGATAATTTATCATTATATAAATACTCTCACTTGCAACTTTCTTGTTGCATTATCTAACAACTCTTGAAGTGTTTTCAGCTTCATGAGTTAGCAATGCTCACGTCATTTCATTTGTTATCATAATCATTTCTATTTTATATAATATATACATGCATTCACCAAAATGCATTCAATAATTCATGTAATACCACTTGTAACAATTTTAATAGTTCCAAAAAGCGATCTTAGAATTGTAACAAACAACAATCCAATCACCTTCAACTAGTATTCATATTAAATATAATGCAACTATCCATCATTATGTATTTTTAGCACCACATGCTTTTAATAACACAACATTAATTACTAAATAAAATAACAATCGATGTGCCAATACCCATCGCCACATCTACACAATTCATCCATTCATTGACTACATAATACCACATAACTATTTCATGCATTCCACCACGATGAGTTGGAAGGTCTGGCTGATGCCTCAACACATAATCCACACACTTCATACTGCTTGCCTGACTATTTAGATACCTTCCTTTTCAACCCAAACACAACCCCAAGAATATAATTCTTAAGTGCTCTACAGTGTTGGCAAAGAGGTTGCAGTCCAAACATGAGATATACAATAGATACCATTGAGCACTCACATTGATCCAGATGTATGTTGGTGGCCTCCCACCTATTCCAACTGGTTCATTTTGGCAGTTTTCCAGTTCGACAGTTTTTCCCTAGTTTTCGGGTCCCTGACTTGTGAGGCCGTTTTGAGGCCCTAAACAACATTTTTTAGGGCTCGCCACAGTTATAATAAATTTTGATAGATAAAAAAAAAATGTGTAGTCCTCGGATAGACCTTTCCAATGAGCTATTGTGCACCTAAAACGAATATCGTATGCAAAAGTTACGACCCCGGAAAGTTGATGTACTAACTTACCCAAACGGGGCCCACATGAATTTTCGCGCTTCATCTCCTAGGGTTAGGTTTTTTGGATGTCTAGGGTTTTTGACATTTCTGTTTATTGTAAATAGGCCTTTAGAGCCTCATTGTAATCATCTTCTTGTGAATGAGCGTAACTGTCACATCTCTTCTAAAAGATAAGCTACCACCATTCTAGCAAGCTTGTTTCCCCTGCATTTTATAGTTTCAACTTATTTCCTTATTGAATAGAAACCAGTTTTACTGAATATCTATTATTCCATGTTAAGCATCTTTTGATAATAATATGTATTCATTTCTTTTTGCAAATATATTATGGATTAGTGGTATCAAAGCAATCTACTCCTTGTCGTTCTTAGTGCATGTCCCCAACGAGGTCAGGGTACAAAGAATTGGGTCTCGAGCTTGTTTCTCTTGAAGAAAAAATCTCTCACATGCCCAAACGACCTCTCATGGCAGAAGAAAAGAAATATGATGGGACAAGAGATCCCTTCAAAATGTTGCTTGAGGAATCCCTCATGCAATAGAGGAACGAGATGATGGATAGTATTGCGCAAATCCTTTAGCGGCTACCAACATGCAACACATCTTCCTCAAACGGAGGCGCTGCCCCCTTCAAGGTACAAATCAACTTCGATATTCCTATATTTGAAGGTCAAATAGACGCAGATGTAGTAGAGAAATGGTTGAATCTGCTAAAAGGGTATTTATCTGTCCATAACTTCTCGAATAGAGAAAAGATTACTTTTGCACTCCTCAAATCCATCCCCCATGTCAAATATTGGTGGGAAAATTTCTGTGAGCAAAARGAAATAGAGGAACCCTCATTATTTACAATTGCAGTCACYTGGGAGTCCTTTAGGGATGMTATTAAGGAACAATACTACCTTGTTGGAAGTTATGACGAYCTGTACACAAAATGGACCACATTGCGACAGGAAAGAGACCAAGCGGTGCTCGAGTTAACAAATATCTTCCATACCTTGYGCACCAAGATGGGTATCAAAKATTYTGAGCGACATCTAGTGCTCAATTATTGCGACAGTCTACATAGATACATCGAGGCTAAAAGGGATTTTTTGGACATCTCATCTTTGGGMACGACCTACCGATATGCTGTYAAAATCGAGCAGAAGCTCAAACAAAAGACACGACAATTTGGGCCTGGGAACCCCTCACAAAAAAAACCAGGAAAGGGTGGCCCCRATCCACASAACAAAGGACAGAGMAAATATGGACAACCTCAGGACAACCAGTCYAGGTCGCAAGCAAAGAAGGACACCGGAAAGACAAAGAAAGATACCAGGAAGTGGTGCGACTTCCATAATATCCCCTTACATAACATTGTTGATTTCCACTCGAAGAAGTCACTGGTGGATGAGGTGAAAGCCTATGAATCAGATGTGGGTTTCGACTCTGAGTTAGAACCAGAAAGGGGGAGACAGATCAGAGATGCGGAATCCAGTGCTACCGTTTCTACCACCAAGCTCCAACCCCACCAAGCTCCAGCCCGGTGAACCAGATGAGCCAGAGGAAGACGAGCACATTTTTCATTCACAGATGTGGGTGAAGGGTACCCCGCTGCACTTCACCATTTATGGCGATAGCGAGAAGAACCTCATCTCAGCATAGGTTTTGAAGCGACTCACCCTGTCGAAAACGCCGCACCCGCAACCCCACACCATCGGATGGCTCTGCCAAGAAAGCGACATCCACGTTAGCCAACAATGTCGCATGTCATACGACATCAAGCTCTTCAAAGACAAGGTATTATGTGATGTTTCCCCTCTCTAAGTTTGTAATGTTCTTTTGGGCCAACAATATTTGTGGAAACACCATGCTGTATATGAGTCTAGGCCTCGCAATGTTATTATTACTTTGAACAAGAAATTGTATAGGATACCCGAGGCAGTCCCACCCTATGTTATTTCCTTGATCTCTGTGAAGCAATGCAATAAGGTCATCTCTCATATAAGGAAGTTTGTCTTCTTCGTGATTCACTCTCAGAATGAGAGAAAAATTGCAGCCACATCCAGGGTCTTTACGGTCGACCTCTCCACACAACAGAAGAAAGTGGATAAAGTCGTGGAAGAAAACTAAGATATCTTCTCCTCACCTACCGGGGTACCTCTGCACTGTCAGGTCAAACACCCAATTGATCTGAACCCCGATGCACCACTGCCCAATGGGCCAGTCTACCACCGCTCTCTGTTAGAGAATGATGAGATCAAGCGGAAGATCCAAGAACTTCTCCACAAGGGGAAAATGTGTCCCATATCATCACCTTGGAGGAACCCAATCGTGCTGGTACAGAAGAAAGATGGAACCTAGCGACTCTGTATTGATTACCGAGCCCTGAATAAAATCACAATCAGAAACCCATACCTGATTCCCCGAATTGACGACCTCCTTGATCAACACATGGGGGACAAATAATTCAGTAAGATTTATATGAAGTATGGCTACCACCAGGTCTTGATAGAACAAAAATATGTATGGAAGACCACCTTCAAGTCAAAGGAAGGTATTTTTGAATGGTTGGTCATGCCATTTGGTTTGACAAATGGTCCAACCACTTTCATGAGGATGGTGGATGATATGCTATGAACATTCACCAATACTTTTGTAGTGGTGTATCTGGATGACATCCTCATTTACAACAAGACTTGGGCAGAACACTTGCAACATATTCAACAGGTTCTGCACACCCTGCAATAGCACCAACTCTACAACAACTTGGAAAAATGATCTTTCGACATGGATAGGGTTCATTACATGGGCTACATCATTGATCATCATGGAATACATGTGGATCCAACCAAAATCCAAGTCATTCGTGACTGGCCAGCCCAAACCACACTCACTGAGCTTTGGAGCTTCTTGGGCCTTGCCAATTTCTACCGCAGGTTCGTGTTGGGATTCTCCCATATTGCATGGGCCCTCAGCCAAGTAACCAAGGGTGGTGGTAAGACAAAATTTGTGTGGGGTCGGTCCCAACAACAAGCGTTCAATGATTTAAAGCAATGCTTGTGCTCAACTCCATTAATTTCACTATCAGACCTGCAACAACCCTTTGAGATTGAGACAGATGCTTTAGACTATGTCGTGGGCGTTGTTCTCACTCAGCATGGCCACCCCGTGGCCTATCATAGTGAGACACTATCAGATGTTTTTCGTAAGTACCCTACTTAAGACAAAGAAATGTACTCCATTGTGTAAGTCTGCCGCCAGTGGAGACATTACATTCTTGGGAAGGAGACAGTCATCCACACTGATCATAAGCCACTGCAATTCATGCAGACACAAGGAAAATTACAGAATAACCTCCATTAGAAGTGGTCCATGTACTTGCAACAATTCCACCTCAACATCAAGTATAAAATGGGAAGCACCAACCACGTCGTTGATTGCCTTAGCAGACCGCCAATCGTGACATTCACCACAGTGCTAGACTCTTATGACCATGATACCTCTGGATGGCTCCAACTCTATGAGACAGACCGGGACTTCGCCACCACCTACCAAATGTTGGGCGCAAACGCAGTTGATGCTAATTTCCATCTTCAGGACGGGCTGCTGTTCCATCTGGGCCATATCTATGTTCCATCAAGTGAGTGAGCGAAGATGATTTGGGAAGCCCACTACAGTCGGGTGGTAGGACACTTCAACGTCTAAAAGACAATGGAAATGATGCATAAACATTTCTACTGGATGAAACTTTGACATGAGGTTAGCAAGTATATCAGGTTCTAGACTTCCTGTGCAATTGCCAAACCGACCACTAAGAAATAGGGCATGTACACCCTCTGCCTACTCATTACAGGCCATGGGAATCCATCTCAATGGACTACATGTCAGGCCTCCCATCCACCAAGCGGGGCAATGATTGTGTTTTTGTGGTTGTGGATCAGTTTTCTAAGATGGCGATTCTGGACGCCTACAAGAAGAGCATCACAATAGAGGCCACTGCCAAGCTCTTCTTTGAACAAGTATGTGTACATTTTGGAATCCCACAAACCATTGTATCATATCGAGACATTCTATTTCTCAGCACATTCTTCTCAAGCCTCTGGTCACTGTTGGACACCAATCTCACCAAATCCACGACCTTCCACCCCCAGAAAAATGGCTAAACTGAGGTTGTAAATCGAATGATCATGCATATCCTGCGCATGTATAATTCCAAGAACCCTCGCACATGGGATGAGAATCTCCCCTATGTTCAACATAGCTACAACCGAGCCCTGCATAGCTCAACTAGCCACAACCCCTTTCAGGTGGGGTTTGGATTCCAACCATTGGGTCCCATATATGTTGCACTACCCCTTGCGGTCACCTCGTATGACACATCTCCTACTCCAACTGAAGTTGAAAAACCCACCCGGTTCATTGAGCAGATCCAACACATCCGCCAATAGGTTCAGGATATCCTACAAAAGTCCAATGACAACTAAAAACAACTCCATGATCAACACTGGGTGCCACATAAGTTTCAAGTGGGCAACAAAGTTTGTTTACACTTGCAGAAAGAGCACCTTATAGGACCCCATCGGAAGCTTCGCCAAATATATTGTGGGTCATACACCATCACCAAGGCTGTGGGTGATAATGCTTTCGAGCTCAACATTCCTCCTTTCCTTGGCTTGCACCCAGTGTTCAACGTGGATATCCTTCGACCGTATTTTCCACCATTATTGGACACCTCAGAGATAATAGAGAAATTGACACCAACAGAGCTCAACCTTGACTGCATACAATAGGCATCCAATGATCAGAGTTTGGACAAACAGATCAAGGGMACTCACCACAAAGGATCCAACTTTATCGAGTTGTGAATGCAGGGCAACTCCTGCACCAAGGCAAGTGGCTCACCCCGRGCCAAATTCAGTAGAGATTTCCTCATATTATGGGGGAACTCAAYGCAATGGAGACCATTGMTTCCTAAGGGGGTAGGATTGATCCAGATGGATGTCKGTGGCCTCCCACCTATTCCAACTAGTTAATTCTGGCAATTTTCCAGTTTGGCATTTTTTTCCCTAGTTTTCGGGTCCCTGACTTGCGGGGCTATTTTGAGGCCCTAAAAAACATTTTTTAGGGATCTCCACAATCAAAGTGACCTTTTAGAGATARCAACAAATTGTGTAGTCCTCGGATAGACCTTTGAAATGAGCTATCGTGCACCTAAAACATAGATCATATGCAAAAGTTACGACCCCGGGAAGTTGATGTACTAACTTACCCAAACGGGGCCCACATGACTTTTAGCGCTTCATCTCCTAGGGTTAAGTTTTTTGGATGTTTAGGGTTTTTGACATTCTTGTTTATTATAAAAATTCCTCCAGAGCCTCATTGTAACCATCTTCTTGTGAATGAGGGCAATCGTCACATCTCTTCTTAGAGATAAGCCGCCACCATTCTAACAAGCTTGTTTCCGCTGCATTTTATAGTTTCAACTTATTTCCTTATTGAATACCAATTTTACTGTATATCTGTTATTCCTTGTTAAGCATCTTTTGATAATAATCTGTATTCATTTTGTTCTGCAAATATATTCTAGATCACGCATAGTGCTATAGCCCTTCCATATCCAACCATATTATGGTCTCACACATGACGAGCTCCATGGATATACATTGTTATAGAAGGAGTATATCTCCTGAATTAACCCTATTATGATCCCATAACCAATCATAACACAATATACAACTGGAAATCTATCTAAATGCATTCTAGCATCAATAAAAATAACATACTCTAGGTCTTTGGCCATTACATATCGATTTAAATCTTGAAAAATTAACTGAGGGAATTTCTTAACTCAATTCCCTTCAACATAGAAGCAAAAAATGCATACCTGGATGGTTGTTATCATCCTACTTGATGCTACCCGATCAACTGGTATTTGTAGAATCTCACAACTTCCTCCTTCATCATTTTGATCACCATTCCTACCACCCTCATGAGTCTTCACATAGATGGAAATCATAAGCAACAACAACATCCACATCTTTAACCATGCTATATCATTTTTCATGAATACATAATCCATCATTAGTCATACTCAATTTCCATAACATCATTATTTCATAATAATAGACTATTCTAAGTTCACAAGAATGTTATATGCATATCCAATCATGTGCATATGCACAATTACACATCCATATGGGCCAATCATTCACTATCATCATGCCTACTAATGCATATGCATTTTAATTTCATTGTATGCCTCATGCACTCTAGTGGATTTCTATTTCAATTCATTTGTTTATTTATTTATTTATGTTGTAGTTGGTTGTCCTTGAATTTCCTCAGATCTTTGTTGCCTTGTGTGGTCCCATTCTTCTCATATGCACTATTGTTCCATGGTATGAATACTTTCTAGCCAAGTTTCACTTGGGCATTCTGCAATCCAACCAATGTACTCAATTTGCAACAACTCCTTTTGGGTAGTCATATCCAAATTTACCTTTATGAAACATTCCAACACCCTAGAATGAAGTAGCTCAAACATTCCATCACTCTACTACCACAACATTCTTGAATCAAATACTATTACTCCTAGTTGTCCATTAGACTAATTCTTTCACACTTGATCTTTGCAACCATCTACACCTCTCTTCCTTCAAGGCTAGGAAGTCATACTTTTCATTTCTATTCCCATTACTAACATTATTCACCTGCTAGCTTCATGTCTTATGCGAGGATTCTTTCTTTTGTATTTGCAATTCATTCAGATCCGGTAGTTGTTGACTAATACTTTTGTTCCACTATTCTTGAGTTCTTTATCCACTTTTCATTACTTTTCCTGTAGTTCTTTGTTTCCTCAACCAACTTCTACAAGCTCTGTCATGCTTCCATGACTATGATATTCAATCCTAGACTGGAATTGATCCAGTTGAATCTCTAATCCTGCGAAATCTGCAAGCAACCATTTTTGTTAGAATTATACATATTATAGAAATCTGCCAATTAATGCTACATGTACTTTTTCTTCTTAAATCATGAAGAAATATATCATCATTCTCCAATTTATAACAATTCGATGTTATTCTTCTCTGAGTAATATTTTCGATGATTATTCCCATGCCCTAATCTGATCTCTGAGCTAAAAGTTAGGGCTTCCTGAAAAAAATCACTTTCACTCTTTTTGTGCAAACAAGATCTTGTAGCGGTAATAGAATGGTTGTTTGCCAATCTTGTCAAACTATTACACAACCCCTTCAAACTAGTACATAATGTTAATTCTGCACAGGTGCTTCCTTCAATCCACTTTTCTTGTTACCACAACTCAAAACCACTGGCTTATCTACTCTAAGTGATGTTCCTTTAGCGCTTTTGTTTTTATTCTTCTACACAGGATCTCGTTCAAAAGTGTTTGAGGGCTTGTTCACTTCTAGGAACTTCGCGCCTCTAATCAACCCCTTCACCTTATCATGAGACTGGTTCTTGGAACTAAGTCCTCTGGACTTTGGACTTCGACCATTCTCCCTTTTCGATATTCCAACTTTCCTGAAGTAAATATTCGCCGAAGTACTTATATCATCTCCATTAGTAGATCGAAAGGTTGAGATTTAATCTTCTGTGGGATGGACGATCTTGGCTTCTCTTGCAACTTCAATGAAATCAATGATCATGACTTAAACCGGTGTTGAGACAAATGGTCAATATTTATTTTGGGACTTTGACGCTCTAGGAATCTAGGATAACACAACTCTCGATTCGTTCAACTTCCCCRGAGTGAAACCTAGCGAAGTGGTCATAAAGTGATGATGATCGCTTATCGTCAGTTAACACCTCCCCTTATTCTATCCTTCCACCAACTTAATCCAATGGCTATGACTTAACGAGATGGATGATCCTTATTCACTTTGGGAATTCARCACTCCGAGACTTCGGGATATCACAACTCCCAAGATGTTCAACTCCTTCAGAGTTATACCTACCGAAGTGGTCATAAATTGTAGGTGACTGATGGTTGTCGGTTAACATTCCCGCTTACTCTATCCTCCCACTTCTTGATTGAACGACCAAGAAGGATCCTACCATATCTTGATCTACGGTTATTGAGACTTCGACTCTCCGGGACTCCGGTGTTGATTTTTCAATGTGTTAGGTTAAACATGAAGTTCATTCCATTTTTATCATTTAACCATAACCATAAATGCTGCAGCAACCAAGATCACAAGAAGAAGCACCATGCATAAGAACACAAGATGTATCATGGGAAACCCTTCTGAACAAGGGAAGAAAACCCAACCAAATCCTTTGCTATATTCTTCAAGAGAAAGACCTTCACCACCAAGATAAACCCTAACACACAAGAGGGTGCTTCAAACCCTATAACTCTAGCGTCCAAGAGAGGTGCGCACCTTTTCCCAAAGAAGTCTACTTGTTGAAATTTCCAAACTCACATGAAGGATATGATTCCACAATGGGGAATCTTCCTTTACTTATATTAGACTTGTCCTATCAACCGAAGTGTCTATTGGCTCAATATGGCTGACCTCTCTAAGTCATAATATAATAATAATAATTATTATTACAATTAATATTATCCAGATTAATTATCTTTTACATTTATTATTAATCACATTAAGGTAGGGCCGACCCATACCCTTTACATAAAAATTAGGGTTACAGGAAGGTTTGACTCTTGAACTATATATAACAAAGGATATGATACACCCACTAGTGCTCATCCACTAGGGGCACATCCATAGGGATGTCATATCTCTAGTTCACTGCATTACACAGAAGAAACAAATCTTCACACGTTCACCTGCGCTCAACCACAGACATGTCCACTCTACAGATTTTCTTTCCCACTGCCTCACATAGGAGAATCATCTGGAGTATTCTTGTCAACTCTGCTGCTCAGAGAAGGCTAATACATCATCTTCATTTCTGTTCACATGACGATGCACCCAACACTTTAGGATTTCACACGTTCACCTTGTGCTCAGCCATAGACACGTCTAACTCAACAGATTGCCTTTCCCACTGGATAATCATCTGGAGTTCTTCTCAAATCTCTGAATGGAGGAGGTCATCTCTACATTCCTAGCTCTATCTCAAGAAGGAACCAAATACCCTTCTTAGGGGCTTTCTCTCAGGTTTGTAAGCTGAGAGAAAGACTCACATAGTTGTTGGGCACTTTAATTGTCTAAATAAATAGATAATTAAGGTGTTCAATATGAATTTTCAAACCCATGGAAGTTTTGTTATTGCAAGATAATTGTGCACAGTCTATGCTAGATTATGAAAGAAAACACTAATCAATTGCAGTAAGGCAAATTAACACTAAAAAGAAACAAAGTTGAAAAGATGAACACTAACACAAGTTGCTGACACAGCTGGAGTTCTATAGAATTGAAATCACACTTGCATAATTGAAATATAATTTGATGAGTGTATAAGAATCCTGGATTATCTAATCTATTCTAATTTTCTATTTTACTCTTGCAGAAGGAAGTTCTGTGCTAATTGCTAAAAGGAAATCTACTTAATTGCAGAAAGGGAATTCACACTTTTATTTTCTTTTGCATGAAAACAAAGATTTAATCTAATGCAGAAAAGGGAAAGCAATTCTCCAGCAGTATTCAACAATTGACTCTAACTCTGATGAGACACACTGATGCACATTTAACAGAAAGGGACTGAACTGTAACAACAAATGTATTCTAGAAATGCTAAATAGATAAATCATCCAAATCAAAGCAGTTAATCTAAAACTAAAAACTGATCTAGGTGGATATCGGTGGCCACCCACCTTCTCCAACCGGCCCAAAACATATTTTTAGCAATTTTGGTAATTTACTATTTTTAGCAGTTTTTAACTTCCGGGGCCATTTTGAGGCCCTAAACGATGTTTTTTTTTAGAAAACGGGGAGCAACATGGATCCTAGATCATTTTTCTCACCCAAAAGTTGTAGTTTTCGGATAGATCTTTCCAACGAGCTATTGAGTGCCCCAAACGGAGATCGTATGCAAAAGTTACGCCCTTGGGAAGTTGACGTATCAACTACCCCCATCGGGGCCCACAAACCTTTTTGCTTTTCATTTTCCAGGGTTAGGGTTTTGGATTTTACTTATGTTAAAAAGGCCCTTAGAACCTCATTGTAATAATCATCTTTTCACGAATGCAAGTAGCTGTCACATCTCTTCTCAGAGATAAGCTACCACCATTCTAGCGAGTCTTTCACTCTGTACTTTTACAGTCTCTGTACATTTATTTCATTAATAGAAATAGTGTATTACTGTATATCTATGACTCTTGTTATATTTCCGCTATATCTCTGTTATATTGTTGTCTCTCTTGCAATATCTCTAAATATTTCTGTGTTATATCTCCGCTCTCATTTCGTGCTGAAAATAATCCGGATCAGTGGTTTCAAAGCAGGCTACTCTTGATCGTTTTTAGTGCATGTCCCCGACGAGGTCTGAGTATAGAAAGTTGGGTCTAGAGCTTGTCTCTCTTGAGGAAAATCACTCTCACACACCCAAGAAACCCCCAATGGCGGAAGAAAATAAAAATGACGGAGCAGACGATCCTATCAGTCTGTTGCTTGAGCAAGCTCTCACACGACAGAGGGATGAAATGATGGAGAATTTTTCCCACATCCTTCAACGCCTCCCAATAGCATCAGGCACATCTTCATCAAGCGACCACTTTGGAGGCACATCGTCTTTCAAGGTACAGGTTAATTTTGATATTCTCGTATTTGAAGGTCAAATAGATGCAGATGCCCTAGATAAATGGTTAAATCTGCTAGAAGGTTATTTCTCTGTTCATAATTTTTTCGACAAGGAAAAGATCACCTTCGCACTCCTTAAGGCTCTCCCCCATGTCAAACATTGGTGGGAAACTTACTGGGAGCAGAGTTCCACAGAG
>JASDQU010260476.1:0-10646 GCA_032191745.1 Picea mariana
AAAGTAATGTAAAATATCATGCAAAACAAATTAAACGTGTAGTAATGAGAAAGGACGTTATGTACCTTGGAGTGATCAAGTGGAATGATAATATAAGTCTAAATATAGATGATGGAGAGTATAACCATGGCAAAAATATGGGCAAAAAGGGTACAATATATGGTCCTAACAGTCTATAGACAATAAAAAACAATATGTTAGTTGATTAGTTGAATGTCTTACAAGTCTACCCAATAAAACCTAGATGATTCTTCTCTTTATCATATAATATATCGAGATAATGTTACTTATAATTTCCCAAGATCACAATGGGACCATTACCAACCTCTAAAACACCCTTGAAGCTAATCATGTCTAATCAAAACTACCAAAATCAGTAAAATAGTTACCAAACATGGAATACCATGTCTAAGCTACCCTTAAAATTTGATACAAGCTTAAAGAGCAAAACATTCGCTAAACCAGACATGTTGTAAAGAGTCCCATACCAATCACCAAAGCAAAATCCTTACCATATGTTAAATTTTAAAAACAAAGCAAAAGGAGCCAACAAAAGTAAAGTGATATATAAAATTAAAAGTAATGTGATATATATATATATATATATATATATATATATAGAAATAAAAAATAAAATTAAAGAGTATAGATTTCAAAAGCACAATTAATTTGCCAAATTACACATAATGTAATATTGGTTTGTATTAATGTTTTTCACTTTCATTTTCCTGCATATGTCAGCTTTTGTCTAGCATAGTGCCTAAATCTGGGAAAATGGGATGATGTCAATGTTTTGTATCCCTTTCCATGAACCTAGGGACAAAAGAGAGTCTTACCACTAGAGAGTCTTTATTAATACCTCCAACAATGACAATGTCTTGGGAAATAACGCCAAACAAAACAATGTTCTTAATTAAGGGAACCTTGAGCTGTTAGTGATTACACTCATGATGTTGACACTCGTGATTAACAATATTTGTTAGAGCTTCTGTATAGAAATTTCATATAAATTTAACTCTAAAACAAATAATCCAAATGAACATATTATCAGATCCACGAGTTAGGCTTGCAAAGGCCTGCTAAGCAATATTTGGTATAGATTATGAGCAACATGGGAAATCTATTGGAACACATTGTTACATAAAACAATTCAATGATTTTGTAATCAATTGTGCAACTTTTTTCCCTTCATCTACCCATCTTCAAACTCTCAAGTTCCATCATCTCATTTGTAACACAATTCTACTTGTCAATAACTTGTCCAAAACCATACTAATGAACAATTTTTTTGACAAAATTCACCTCATCTTTGATAGATTTGAAAAGGTAGAAAGAGTCTAGGTACTCATTGAGGGGATTCTTGGCAAGTCGATGGGAAAATTAAGTGTCGTGTTCTAGGCTATGGTGATCGAAGGTCTTTCTCATTATATTGTAAGTCTCAAAGTAGGAGCGATTGTTCACGTGGTCTAGAATTCAATTAAATTTTTCACAGATTCCCTAGATCGAACCCCCTCCCATCCTTTCCATTATCTCACCGTGATTGAGCATGGGCACTAGTGAAAGGAAGAAGGCCCAAAGATGTGGGAGAAGACATAAAATTCATGGATGACAGTTTGTCGGAGAAGACATAAAAATCATTATCATGTGGCCTTACCAACATGTGATGTGCCTCTATATGTCTTTGACAGACACCAAAACGTCTTAGAGGAACCGTGCCCTTTTCTTCTTTGAATTATTTGACTCATGTCTTTGATTTGTTCATAAACATTCAAACTAATTTATTTTAATGAAAAAATCTACTATTCAATAAACTGTATATCATTGTTTGAAACACTCACCTAAGAGTGTGAGACAAGATCATTTATTAGAAAAAAAATCTTTCATATATATATATATATGAAAAAGAGTATGGTAAATTAACTCAAGTGAATGAGTGTTGTTGTTTGCTCGAATGAAACTCTAAGATCGAATCCCTTACCAAAAACCTATTTAAAACTTCACTTAATATTCTCACAAAATTAAAATAAAAACCTTAACCATTCCAACTAACCCCTTAAACAACCCATGTATGTATTAGGTTACAATTTTAACCATCCCAACTAACCCTTTAAACAATTCATCATCGCTTTAAACTTTTTTCTGAAATTATCGAACACAGCTCCATGTAGGGGTGGTGGTGACACTATCCACGTACATCGCACCTGCACGGGACAGGTCGAGCACTTTTTTTTGTTAAACATGAGTAAAGATTTTCATTATTAAAAAAGTTATAATTAAAATTTTGAAATATGTTTTTAAGTGGAAATATAATTTAGATGTGAATATACTAACGATCAAAGAGTTGAGAGTGGATAATAAAGTTTAATAGAAGTGAATAATGCACACTTTTGGTTTTGATGGATAATAAAGCTTAATAGAAGTGAATAATGCAAACTTTTGGTTCAGTGATTAAAAGGAAAATAAAAAAGTGATGGGTAAAGGGTTTAATTTAATGATTAAAAGGAAAATAAAGGTTTAATTTAATATGGATAAATGTAATAGTATTATATATATATATATATATATATATATATATATATATATATATATAATACCATTAAGTTTAATGGTTAAAAATATGTTTTTTATTTAAGATATTATAGGTTCAAAATTAAAGAAAAATAAGAAGTTTTATAGTAAATTATTATTATTGTTATTAAATTTGATAAATTATTTAATTTATAATGTATAAAATTAGTATTGAGCTTGTGATTTGTTATGGTCTTTAATTTAGATATTGTTAAAATACTTAATTTGAATTGACTTATAATTAATCTTATAATGATTTGGAATAAAGAATAATCCATAAAATGGTTTGGAAGGAAGAAAAATTCATAATGGTTTTTTAATATAAGGAATATTAATGATATTTTTTTATATTTTATGTAATATTTATTAAAAAAATAAAAAATGTTTTTTTATTTGTTTATATATTTATATTTATTAATATATATTTATTGTACATATATTATCTATAATATTTTAATAAAAATTACATATTAAATAATAAAATATTTGAATTTTTTTGAAAAAACAATTATGAGATTCTTAAAAGTTGGTGGTAGAGAAAAAAATCATAAAGTTATTTAAAACAAATTGTGTATATTAAAGTTTATTATAGGAGATTCTTAAAATTGGTGGTAGAGCAAAAAAATCATAAAGTTATTTAAAACAAATTGTGTATATTAAAATTCATTATAGGAGATTCTTAAAGTATTTTTTTTGTAAATAAAAAGATTGTATTACCTTATAACGTCATCATAACAATACATGTCTGAAAAAGAGCCCCAAAACCTGCCATATGTTCTGTCAAACAGATGGAAACCAGAACACGTAGTTGAGAGTCTTGATGTCTGGACATAAGCAAAAATATGTCACGTGTTCTGCTAAACAGATGGAAACCAGAACAGGTGGCCTAGAGTCTTGGAGTCTGAATAGTCTGAATTCCTACAATGATTTTGACAATGATAATGCATAATAACAACAACAAGAAACACAACATAATTAGACAATGGGTGAACCCGAATTTCCTTTACTACCATGATTTTTCCAGGTGGGAGCAAAGACGAACGACTATGCATAGGTCGAGCATCTTCTTTTGTTTGACGCGTCTGAGAGAGAATCAAACAACACATCTAAGCAATTGTTGAGCGTGGTATGCATGTGAAGTTGCTCTTCCATGTCCCGACCTATATCAAAGATGAGAGCCAAGTGATCTGGTGTAAGGCGGAAGGTAGAGCTCGAACCTTGGTCCAGAGGGTGACCTTCGCGAGGGAGAATCCTTGCATGGCGCACCTCTAGTGGGACTTCTTCTTCAATTACGCAGGTATCCCAATCCAAAGCAGCAAGAGTTCCAGGGGTGGACTGACCAAGAGGGGAAGGTGAAACTTGGGGGTCAGGGAGGTTCTTCCAACACTATGTTTTGGGCCAAGGAGGGGGGCGATGTTATAGAAGAATTATCTAGATGAACTAGAAAAGTCGATTATGAAGGGGAGAAGAGGCGAATCCTTCGCTGCCTAGAAACAAAATTGTAGTAGGAAGGCCCTCTCTTGGGATTTCCTCTTTCCCGGGGCATGATTGGGTGAGTAAGAAGGAAGTCTAACAGGAGAAAATCTTGTGAATAGGGGAGGAAGAAAAATGGAAAAGCATATGACAAGAACTGTTCTAAAAGAAAATGACAAGAACCAATGTGTACCCGCTGTAAATGGTGAGGCATCATAGGATTTGAAAGGACTAGACTCGTGTGCTCCGTACCCATCCCAACCTACCATCACTGATGTTTGAAGGAATCCATTAAACCAAAGCATGTGCGTTGTTGCACCACCGTGTATGAGCAGTGAATGTCACTCATCCTATGACGTACTGAGGAGAGGGTGGTTGCGTGTGCATTTAAGTCCTTAATGTGCATGATGTCCACCTGTCACCGCATCTCTGTGTGCAATCTAGGAGATTCTTAAAGTTGGTGGTAGAGAAAAAAATCATAAAGTCATTTAAAACAAATTGTGTATATTAAAATTCATTATAGGAGATTTTTGAAGTCGGTGGTAGAGCAAAAAATCATAAAGTCATTTAAAACAAACTATGTATATTAAAATTCATTATTATTAATGATTTAGTTTTCATATTTTATAATTTAAACTTAATTAATTATAATTTCTTAAATAATAATTTAATTATGAACAATTATTATAACCTTATCATTAAAATAAATGAAAAAATAACATTTCATAAGAGTAATTATTCAAATTGATGTTTTCATTCATTAACCAAATCCAATATTTGCATACATTTTAATACAAAATCAACAAAATACAACACTGAGCATGTTTTTTAATAGAAGATTCAACTAATACTTACATACGTTTACATAGTTTTTTAATAGAATATTCATAAAGTTGATAATAGAGTTAAAAATTGCAAAACCATTTCATTGAAAGTGTATAGATCAAAATTTATTATTGTATATTATTTATATTTAATAATTTAAACTTAATTAAATAAATTTAATATATTAAAATAGTTTAATAATATAAATTAATAAAATATTTTTTTTCCACGGAAAAAGCGTAATTTTATTCATCCGAAGAGACAAAATTACATTTTGTAGGTGCTTTTAAGCACATGCATCTATGGAAACAGATGATCAAGGCTATCGCCTATAGAAATAAAAAAACAATAGAAGTCCCTTAGTCTCACAGAAGATAATCAGGAAATTACAACAACTAATAAACTAAGCATAAGAGCTAAATAACATCAAAAAAACTTGTCTAGAGGGAACCATCTGAGCAAGACTTTGATATATACTTCTGGAGCAGGACCGAACATCAGACAGATATGGAGAAAAAGGAGAAAAACATGAATGAAGATGATAGATATGATGACCTGGTTTGTTGAAGTTATGGGCGGGCCATAACCCCAATGAAAGGCATGTGGTAGTACTAAAAAAACTCTACCCCCACTGCTTCAGTGACGTGTCATTCCCCAAAAGGAAGTAGATTCCCTTTTATTAAAGTATCTACTAACTAGTTTCGTTCCTTGTAGACATGTTTGAGTGAAGAAGAGTAAAAAAAATCCATCAACTTGAATATCTCCTCTAGAATGTGTATCAAAAAAATATTATGGTAGAATTGAACTTTCTGAGACCAATTAATAGCATTCAAGTCTCCAAACAATTGGATGGATCGAACCCCCTTTTCCTCGAAAAAATGAAGGAGAAGTCTTAAAGCCATGAGTTCAGAAAAGTTGTTGGAGCCTAAACCCAGTCCCATTTTAAGTTTGTAGGTGTGATCAGTCGATAGAAACAAGACTGCACCTCCACCACAATGTTGATTTTCATTATGGGAGGCACCATCAAAGTAAGCCCAGGGCCTAGAGTGGTTAATATGATCAGGATGAATAATGTGGATGGTTAGAAGGTATTTTTCCTAAGGGAAGTGAGAGAGAATCGAGAGACCCTGTGCAACTACAAGTCCTGGAAGAGAAGGCGAGTCCTAGAAAATGACTTTGTTGCAGGCCAACTAGATACCCCAGCATACAATGAGAGGTAGTGTTTTAATACTTTTGTAGGCAAGAGTCTGTAACCAATATTGCCAAGCCAACTCAACATTGAGCCCATCCCAAACTACCACATGCTTTATAAGTACTGGTAATTCAAGCTAGACTTGCCTGGAGAAGGAGAAGAATAAGAAGAGGTGTGAGCTAGATTCATTATCTTCTTTACAAAGGGGACACCAACCAGGACCACCAATTCAACATTTTCTCATGTTTTCCCAAGAAGGATTTTTATTGTATATGACACACCACATGAAAATATTTTCCTTTAGTGGACATTTCAGCTTCCACGGACCACACCACCACCAACATGGCTCTCTTCGCATGAGTTCTATAGATAAGGAAACATAACCCATTTTGGGGGTATATACCCCATGAGAAGCCTTCTGCCACACCAATTCATATTCTCACTCAGTTATCCTAATGTGACCTGATTGGAGTGCAAAAATATAAATGAGACAGGAGAGGGAAAGATTACCATCCAAGCCCAAACCTTCTGGTCTCATCCAACCTTGCTTCCAGAGAGAGGAGGAGGTTGGATCTATTACCTGAGATAAATTCCACTTCTTCGCTAGGTATCAACCCCAATTTGATCTCGATTACCATTTCCCACCCTCCAGGCTAAACCATCTCCAATCACCAGGAAGGAGGAGATAATCGTCATCCAAATAATGGAGAAATTTGGGTGGGATTTTATTGGTTTTTGAATCCAATCACCAATGGAATTTGGTTGAATATATTTAAGCTCCATGACTATGGCCCAAAGGATGGAAGATGAAAGAAGCCTCTAACCTGCTTTTGTTTCCAGTGATTTTGACAACAAAAATATATTTTTCAATCCCCAGCCTCCCAAGGTTTTCGGGTGGGTTAGATAATCCCTCTTATCCCAAGGGGGAGTAAAATTATCCTTAGGGCCAGACTAGATAAAATGGAAACAAATTCATCTATCCTTTTCCAAAATCCCTTTTGGAATTCAGGCTAGGGACATCCAATAGACAGTGATAGCTTCCAGAAGTGATTTGGCCAATGTGAGTCTCCCTACTCTTGACATCCACCTAAATCTCCGGCCTTTTAGACATTTTTCGAGTTTTTCCAAACACCAATGCCAATCAATATTTCTATAATCATTTGGTTTTAGTTGAAAACTTAGATTTTTATTCCTTCAGTGAATTCCAGTGTCTGGAAAGGAAAGAAAGAAATATGGTAATCAAAATCCTCCACCTCTAAGCTAGTAAAAGAGATGGTGGATTTTTAAGCATTAATAGTCATACCATTGGCCATTCAAAACAAATTGATGATTTCTACAAGTTTTTTCGCATCTCTCAGTTGCCCACTAATAAAGATGATCACATTGTACACAAAGAGAATACGTGTGATTCTTTGGGCGGGGGCAACTGAAATTCCTTGAAAATCCCACGAGCTAACCCCCTGTGCAAGAGCATGACTAAGATCCTCTGCCACCAACAGAAAGAGAAGATGGGAAAGAGGGAATCCATGTCTAAGGCCACGCTCAGACTGAAATAAAGGGGAGACAACTCCATTAATAAGAACTGCAAAGGAGACCAAGGTTATGCATGCCATCACCCATTTGATAAATGGAACTTCAAATCCCAGGCGAGTGAGAAGGAGTCTGAGATAAGACTAGTTGACCTGATCGAAGGCTTTAGATAAGTCAATTTTCAGAATAGCCCCCCGAGATCTGGAGATATTTAGACTATGGAGACCTTCCTAAACCACACCAATCGCTTCATGAATCTGACGGCCTTCAAGGAAACCAAATTTATCTTGAGAAATAGATCCCAAGAGAATAGAATTTATCCTCCGACCAATGATTTTGGCCACAATATTTTAAAGACAGTTGCAAAGAGAGATGGGCCTGAAATGATCAAAATTTTGTGGCTCATCCAATGTAGGGATGAGGGAAATAATTTTTATAGGTGTGTGAATTATCCCATTCCTTCTATATTCTTCAAATACTTTCAAAAGGTCAGCACTTAAGAGCTCAAATAATCCCAAGTAGAATTCTACAGCCCACCCATCCAGACCAAGACTTTTATCTTTCTACATATTGTGGAGTGTTTCTTTGGGTTATGATTTAGTAACTTTGGCATAAAGGTCTATGTTTCCTTCCTCCTAAAAAAATCTAGGAAACAAAAGAGCCAGCCTTATGATGTCTGCAATATTAGTGTTTTGATTCGCCTTGAAAAGAGATTGGAAGTGACTTTTCCCCATCTCGGTGAGCCCTTCAAATGAGGAGAAAAAAGTGTCCTCATGTCCCTTGAGCTTCCAGATAGTGTTGGTCACTTTCCTGCCTTTTGCAAATGCATGAAACAATTTGGTGTTTTCTTCCCCTTTATTTAACCACATGACCCTGCTCTTCCATCTCCATTCAACTTCACTATCATCCAATAATTTCCTTCGACGAGTCTCCAACATTTTAAGGGAAAATTTAGCCTCCAATGTGGAAAACCCCCCATCCGATGACTAAGAGATATGATCAAGATGAGCCTCAATTTGTCTTAGTTCATGCTCTTCTCAAGTTGTCTTATCATGGGACCAAGGAATCACCAACTATTTTAATCACTTTAGATTAGCCACAAACTAAACGACCATTGAGTGTTCAGTGCCTTGCTCATGGCCAACCCAGTTCTCCTTCACTAATTTATGAAAGTCTTCATCAAATAACTAGGTTGCATTGAATTTGAAGGCGCTGGAAGGTTTCTTGGGACTGCCTTTGATTTCAATCCATACTGGGGAGTGATATGATTCTCCCCCACTACCAATCCATTGACAAAACTGAAAAGGAAGATCCAATAGAGAATTTGAAACTAGAAATCAATCAAGACATTTTTCCACTCAAGCCTCGCCCGACCTCATATTCCTCTAGGTAGGAAGGAGCTTGAGAGGGGAAATGTCAATGAGACCATGATCAATAAGAAGGTGGGTAAAAATATCCAATTGGGGATCCAGATGAGCAGAAGGGCCCCAAACTTCTACTTCCCCCAAGGAGAAGTTTATATTGTCGCCCAGGATAAGGTTCTCAACCTTGAGAAGGTTTTTCTTGAGGAGGGACTCCTAGAAAGGAGTGCGTGCAAAATACAACCCATACACCTTTAAAACCCTGAATTTCATCCCCACTCCCTCCAACAACAAATCCACCCCCAAGCAAGAGTCCAGAGCCCTGGAATTTAAATCTTTCTCATACCAAGTATTCCATCCGACCACAAGACCGTTGGAGTGACCATTAGTATCGGTTCTAATGAAATTCCAAGAAGGTAAGAGAGATTCCAACATCCTTGTCATAGAAGCCTAAGAAGACATCATTTCTTGGAGGAGAATTACACTTGGTTGATTAAATAGGATCAACTGTTTCAGGGTGATTTTTTTCTGGGGGCTTGCCACCCCTCTGTAGTTAAGGGAGAGAAGCTTCATGGGGGAACACCCTCAGGGGCATGATCTGCTCTAAGGGCCCCGAAAATGGAACGTTTTCTGCCAGAAGAAATATCAACTAGTGCTCGACTTTGAGCCCTTGAGAGATGTGAAATATTCCCTCAACCCTTTTTAGAGTTATGCACCTCAGGATTCAAGCCATGACCAAACCTACCTGGCTCCGAGGAAAGGATATTTATGTTCCTGAGGTGAAAAACAATGGTTGATTCCTTTGAGTCAGCAAAGGAGGGGTCCTCCAAGGAGGAAAAATAAGTGGATTTGGGAGGAGAAGGCAGGATGAAGGAGAAAGAGGCTAATGGAGAAGGGGAATATGAAAGGGGAGTGGAAAATACCGAAGATCTCAAGGGTTCAGGGAAGGGGAGGTATTGAATAGATGGAGGGGGATCCATTTTTAGATATTTAAGAGACCGAATTAAACCATTAATAGGAAAAGGAAAAGAGAGTTCCATACCCGGAAAGGAGCCTTGAGGAGGAGAAAAGTGTATCCCATGGGGAGGGAAGACCTATGATCTAACTGTTGTCAGGGAATGAATCAGAGAGAGATCACCAGAGAAAGAGGTAGGATTGTGGCTTGGTGGAACCACCTATTGAGAGAGAGGAGGGCAGTTCGAAGAGAATGAATGATCCATCGAGGAAGGAACTGGGTTGGATCTGTCACTAGCAAGCATTCTGGATTGGTTCCTATGTTGAGCAATAGAGGAATTTTTTCCCCTGCCTTGGAAGGGGAGGGGGGAATCCTTGAGGATATGTCCATATCCATGGCATCACCTTCACCTAAATGGAACACCTTCATAATCAATAATTTGAGTATGAGTGTGCCCCCTGTCTGTCATCTTAAATTATTTTTGTAACCCTCCCCCTGACGTTGAGGGAAACAAGGATGTGAGCTTCTAAAATCTCCCATGTCTCTTTAAAAGACATGTTTGTAGATATGTAATCTCCCAACAATTTACCAAATTCCTAAAAATGTTTAATTGACCAAAACTGTGAAGGGAGTCTAGGAAAACGAACCCAAATAGAGATGGAATCCATTTTTTTAGAGCTTGCATCAAATGAGGGATCACACTTCTTCAATAATACTGGGGAAGAGTCTATACTCCATCCAT
>JASDQU010260478.1:0-10227 GCA_032191745.1 Picea mariana
ACCATTGGCTATGGAGTTAGTATGAAAAAGATCTTAGAAAACATAGATTAAAAAAATATGTACAGGAAAAGCAAAACTATATACAAGTGAGAGTAAGATTGATCAAGAGAAGAAACTTTTAAGATGTTGTCCATTAACTGGAAACATATGAATTTTTTATGAGGAAAATCTCTCTATGGCTAGGGTGAACCACAACATATAGGATTGACTGTAGAAATCGACTCAATTCCAACACATGCTATATAAACTAATGTGCAAAGGAGGTAAGAAAGAGGCCTACCTCATCCAAACGTTTGATCATGTCCACCATTGAGCACTTCTACCCAAATCTTTATACCTACAACAAGTTCTCAACAAACAAGAAAAGAAAGAATATAGTGATAATATAATAGGTTAGCACATTAGATATCATAATCCATTAATATACAAAACAAACATGCCCATGGATCATAATACATATATTTGCAAGATATCAGTTGGACGGGAAAGGAGTATTTCTATTAATAAATGATCAACAGAAGTGAAAACATTACAGACTTCCGTATCGGCATAGTTCAGAACCAAGAAACTGATTTCCTTCCAACTGGGCCTTCACCACTTCTATATTCCACCAAAGGCATGATCATATAAGGGAGACAAAGAGGTTCTCCATAAATAAGGGAAGATCTTGGGGGTTGAAAAATGTGTTCAGACTTAAAGGACAAAGGGATGCAGATTTGATAATGAAGTAATAATTTCTCCAGAGTAACTTTGCTCTCAAAGTTGAATTCTCTCTTCTTTTCCATAGCTCGGAATTGGCTTCTTTATAGCCTTAAAAATGAAACTAAAGGGCCGATTCAGAATGTTTTCAATATATGGAAGGCCAAGGATCATAGATCTCCTGTCGTGACATGGAAAACCGACATTTAATTTTTATTTTTTGGCACAAATCCCGATGTACGTGAGCTGTAGTGGAGTAACCAACGTATACACTTGTTGTATAGATTGCAAGGTGTGTACAAGTGGAAAAATATTTATTTTTGTCTCTAGATTCATTAATCAGGGAAAGTAAGTCTGCATAGGGAAATGGAGTAAGGCCCTCTCTGCAAGATTGCATAGGGTGAGTCAAATCTTTCTCTAATAGATGCCCCCTAATGTGTTAGGTCAGAGGAGTATCTGCGATGGCCGAAATACATTATAAATAACCCATAAGTGGAGTTGTAGAGGACCAGCTGGACGAACTCAATTTCTCATTACATTCTGTACTGACTTTGCATACATGGCTTCCATGAATACACTGCAGATCCATGTGAAAAATATACCAAAAAAGTGTCTGTGGCCATAAAATAGGCAAATACAAATGCGGTTACATTCCAATAGCTATCATAGTCATGAACAAGGCCCAGTAAAATCAGTCTCAAAACTAATCTGAAGATATCTGTATACCATGGAGTACAATACGATCTCCCATGATCACTGAAGTCATATAGGTACTGGTCCAATGAAAAGGAAGCAACAACTCAGGAAAGCTGTGGCTACATAATGATGTCTTCAAATATTCTACACAATCCGCCAAAGGTGCAAATCTACATCATGTGAATAAATGAGTTTAAGTCGAACATAATGAGGCATCGTTTGATTATCGGTCATTGATGTATACCGTTAACAAATGTGATACAACCTACCAATAATGAAATTAGGTATCAAGGCACCGAGTACATTCTTACAAGTGTGAATAGAGGAGTCAGTGTCGAAAACCTGAAGATTCCATCGATCAAGAGACATTGATGTATTCCCAACTGTTAATGGTGAGAGAGTTTGCCACTAGTGACTACAAACCTCAAGGTAATCATAATACTCTAGATCTCATTTACAGATAATGGATGATGTCAATGGAAAGAGACTCGCTGAAAGAAGAGAATTACAACATCTCTCATCAGTCAACACAAGGTACAAAGAAGGAGCTTCATGATTTGGTGGGAATAGGAGGAAGAACAAGTTCATGAACCAACTACCCTGTGCATATTTCGCATGTGCCAAGTGCAAGTGGTACACAAAAAAGACCCTCTAAATAGAAATCAATGATGAAAATTGCTGACAAAGGCAAGGAAACCACCAATAAGGCTAATGGTATCCAAGACATTGCATGAATCCCAATGTGTGAATAGATGTCTTGCCTTCGAACACAAGGGAAACCACCTAGTCAATGATCAATGATGAAATGTCGACTGTTGGGTTCAAGGTTACCTACCAATGATGAAAGTAGGGCTAGGGTGCATGATAGGACTAAAGTATCATGTGATTCTGAAACAAACTGATGGTATGGCCGACATGCAAAATCAAGAGTTCTGAGGAGTGTCCGACACAGGTTGATAGACTTCCTTTGAACAAGAGCATGAGACATATGGTGGACTCTGGAAGCATAGACCCAAAGATAAAACCATGAGATGCAGAAGGAATCAATGAAGTTCTCTGTAGGGACTGGAAGAGCAACCAATCGGTAGAGAAGAATGTGTAACGATCTCAACTTCCTAATGCCATGATAATCCCAAAATTATGATGAATGGACTCAAATAACTTTGTGCTCTATTAAAAGCTGACACGACTACTGCCAAATATAATATAGTACTCCTTTCGCGCCCATATTTTTTTGGTTTTTCATAAAAAACAAATGCTATGATACAGAGGAGGAAACGAGTGTCGCAAGTAAGAAAAACTAGTTCCAACAGTGGAACATACCTATGCTCAATGCAGGGAAGTGCATGTGGGAGATGGCAACTTGGGGGATTTTCCCTCCTAGGTATAGGGTGTCAAATTGTGAAGGATATAAACAAGGCTCTCTTGGTTGAGGATGCAAAACTGATGAGGCAAATGGTTTATAATGCAAAGCGAGAACCGACTATAGGTTCAATACTGCAAGCAGGGGCATGAGATGAAATAACAACTTAATGCCAAAAAATGTCCTTTTTTATGTCTTTTAGTCTACTTGGTGTGAAAAAGGGGTAAACTTGTGCCAAGTAGACGTCTTTTCAAATCCAATTTATGAGTGTGAAAATGACAAGTTCACTCAGTGATCTTTTCTATTTTTGGTAACAAGTCGGAAAAGAGATTAACTAAGACTCATGATCTTTCAAATCCAATTTAACGAGTGTGAAAGGTACAAATCACTCGGCAATCTTTTCGCTTTTTTAAAGATGAGATGGAAAAGAGATTAAATTAAACTCGTTTGGGAGTCCACGAGGTAAAAGGTCGAATGTTTATGAATGAGAAATGAGGGTCAACATAAAGTTAAGTACGAGTTGTGAGGGACTCCTGGTCCTGATGAAAAAATCTCTGCATGGGCACCAAATGCAGTAGGGGATATAACTAGGGCACCCATGTTTGGTAAGTCACTACCACTTGATAATGATACAACTTTATAGCAGATGGAAGGTTCTGTCTCGCAACAAATGGGTTTGTACCTAGGGCATAAAGAGCGACAGTCATAGGATAATGAGAAAATGCATAATGGAGTGGATACTTATCCTATATGTTGGGTAATGAATATACCTGCCCAAGGTGACAAACGGTCAACAAAGTATTGAAATTTGCAAGAATCCTAGGTTAAAACTGCAAAAACCAACTCAATCCACTTTGGTATTAGTCCATTAGGTGTAAAAAATGGTTTAAACTATAGAAAGTGGGTAAAAATGATTTATAAATAGTAATAAAATAAAAAATTACTATACCATTTTGATTTTTTACCCAAATAGTGCAAATCGGACCAAAATTCCTCCAAGATTCAAACAACGATTGCGGGAGCATCCGACAACGAAATCACGAGTCGTTTGGATCAGGTAATTCTTGATCTCTTCCTCTTCAATTTCAATGGATTACATTTTTGAATTAGGTGTTAAATTTTTAGTTATTTAAAGCGCAAAGTAGAGTTTTCGGTGTACGCAGGCTGCCTGTGATTAGGTCACGTATATGATGAGATATATGCGCCTATATTAACTACAGGACACGTATATTGAGCCCTACCCACGATTGTGTGCAAAGAAAGCCACGTATGGGCACACAAATGACCAAAAAGGAGGGTTCTAACTCAAAATTGTGTTTTTTTTTTACAGGATGGTGCTTGAATGGTGAGAAAGGGAACATGAAGAGGTTGATGCCATTGTAGATCAAGATCCGGGAGCCCAAATGGCTTTAAAGTGATGCATTTTTTTTAAGTTTTAGGTGCTCAAAGGGATGAGAGCCCAGGTGAGGTTGCTGGAGATGTTGGTGGGTTACTGGGACCCTGATAGTGAGAGCTTCAACGTCGATGGGAAACCATTGAAAATTGAAGTGGAGGACATCTACTTTCTGATCGGTTTATCACACTAGGCGGAGATTGTGAACCTCAAATCATGGGGGGCAAGTAGTGGGATGAAGATATAAGAATATATCGATGCCCATTGTGTAGCTGGGACCCCTAAGGTAAGGATTCAAGTCCCCATCCGGGAAATAAACAACCTCAGTCTGAGGATCACTGTCTTATTTTTGACCAGGATCACAGGTTTGGCCTCATTGCACCAGGCATCAATGTCGCTCATGTTTTATGCAGTCCAGTGTGCGAGACCCGCACTATACGACTAGTGTACCTCACTACTGGCCAATATGAAGAGCCAGTTGATGGAGTGTAAACAGGGGGGTAAAAGGAATTTCGGGTTTTCCACCATCTTGTGTAGTTTCTTTTCTGAGCAGGTTCCATACTTGGGACTTAGAGTTGATATTCTCCTAAGAGGACCTCATGATCCAGCCATGGCACAATGGACCAAGGTGATGAGGCGGCAAGGGGGAAGGTAGGGTGTTGACACCCTACAACGAGTAATTTTTTTACTGGTGGCGACGACAGGTCATCACTATGGATGACTATCCCTATGAGGGGATCGACTTCAAAGGAGATCCAAACATGCCACTTCCACTAGGAGCCACTTATGGTGACATAGGTATGTCAAAAGTTTTTACATATTTCATTTATTTGTATTTTTTTGTAATTAGGACAAAAATATATTTTGGGTGGTGTTCAAGTATTGACTAGATATTGGTATGTCGCAGACATGGGTCCATGATGGCCAGAGGGTTTCCCTCAGCATCGACGGAGGAACCGGGGAGACGAAGCAATGGGAGGAGAAGCTGAGAGGGTGCTACAAAACATGTAGGGAAACTTGTTGTGTCTGACACACAAGATACCCATGGTTCAGGTAGAGGATCTTCCTGAAGCAATGCAGCGACAGATGGTTGGTAAACCCAGGGCATGGGTACGACTCTTTCAGCGTCTCGCAAACACCGTGGTTTACTACCATGACACACATCTGGCACCACAAGCATAGATGTCGTGGCATATTATGATACCGACTATATATACATATTGAGGGTGTTAGCCCCATTTTGTAATATAAAAACCATATTTTTTGAAATATATAAAAAGGATCATCAGCTTTACTTATATTTTACAATGTGTACATTGATGAGATGTTTTATTTGCTTTTAAATATGTGACAAATGGCAATCTAAAACATAGTTAGCATAAGCATCAGATACATGATTAGAACTGATAGGAATATCATAATATGTAATAAAATAAAATTGTCGTTCTAAAAGATGTATCCGTTAGAATTGTCAGAGTAAAGTAGGATCATGCACGCGGTAATGATCGTTCAAATGACGTACTACTAACTGAGAATCTAGGAGAACTTATAATGAATGGATGCCATGTGAGATAGAATTATGTAAAAGTTCTATAACAATGCTATATTCGACCATGTTATTCATGGATGGCCTTAGGCATATGCCTCCTGAAGACACCAGTAGACCCTCGGGTGAATAAATCACCCAAGCAGTGGAAGCCAAGTTCCTTGTGTGATGACTGGCCTCATCTGCGAATCCTAGGTATATTGACGACTCCATTGACATCTGTCAACCAAGTAAAAAATCGATAAGAACCCCAAAGAAGAAAAATAAATAGATATATACACCAAATTACATTAGTATACAAAGAGTTCTGCCCAAGCCTGGGGCTCAAGCATAGTATATTTTCGAGTAAATCCCATTTATGGGCTCGACCAACTTATTCCCTTCATAATCTTCTAACTCATAGGCTCCTTTTTCTAGAACATGTTGCATGATGTAAGGACCATGCCACATGGGTTTAAGCTTTCCTTCCCTGTGTGGTTCTTTAGTTTGATCATACATGAGGACCAATTCACCCTTAGCGTACAACCAAGGATAGATAGACTTATCATACTAGACCTTGACACATCGTTTGTTCACCTTGATAGTCATAGAGGCATCTCGACACTGCTCATCAAGACTCTCTAGGTATACAAGGCGTCGCTCGAGATTGAAGGTGTTAGGTAGGAGTGCGAATGCCAACTTAAGAGAAGGGATTTCACATTCAATGGGTAATATCGACTCCACACCGTATACTAACTGGAAAGGAGAAAATCTGGTGGAAGTCTTGACCAAGGTTCATTATTCCCAGAGTGCAGGATATAGCATGATGTGCCAGTCAGATTTACTCTGATTGACAGTTTTTTGCAAAATGGTCTTGAGAGACTTGTTGAAAGCCTCTACTTGCCCATTTTCCTGGGGATAATAAGGAGAAGAATTACCATGTTTAAACCCCAACTTAGCTACTAGTTCTTCCATCATCTCATTCTGAAAGTGACTGCCATGGTCAATGAAAATCTCACTTGTGTTACTGAATAGAGCAATAATTTGATTGAATACGAAGAAGGTTGTAGTCTTCCCATCAGATTTAACTGTAGGCATGGCCTCAGCCCACTTAGTAAAGTAGTCAACAACAACGATAATGTGTTGATGCCCCCCAACCAAAGTTGGGTTGCAATCGACAAAGTCCACCCCCCACTTGCTGAAGGGACTAATGGTGATGACTGGGTGAAGAGGGGATGGATGTGAGTGCATTTTTTGAGTGAACACCTAGCAGGGGTGACACTTCTTAACTGCTTCAATACAATCCTTAAAGATAGTAGGCCAAAAGTAACCAGCTCGCAAAATTTTATCGGTTGTCGCTAGCCCGGATAGATGATCACCACAAGCCCCACTATGGAAATCATTTAGTACAGACTCAGCTTTTCCATGAGTTAAGCAACGATGCAAGATATGATCTATTCCTCGACGATACAAAGTTTCATCGATGATAGTATATTTCTTAGCTTGGTATCTTATACGTTGTCAATCATCTCGTGAGAGATGCTGAGGGAACTTCAAAGTCTGAATATAGAAAACAATGTCTCCATACCAGGGGGCTGACGATGAGACAAGAAAAATGTGTTCATCTGTGAATGAATCAACATGGATAGAATCCTCATCTAATCATGGAAAATCAGATATCAACTCTGCAAAGACTAGGGATTTCTTGGATTTTTTGGAAGCGAAATCGAGATCAAACTCCTGTAAAATGACAATCCATTTATTATATTTCCCCCCTATGATACATTGGGTAAGAATGTATTGAAATGGATTGACATCAGAAACCACCATAGTCTTGCAAAGTAATATATAATGATGCAAACAATGGACTGCGTGAATGGAAGCCAAAGCTAGCTTTTCGACGTGAGTGTAATTGAGTTCAGGACCGAGTAAAGTTTGACTAAGATAGTAAATGACTTGCTTGTGGAGCTCATCATCCTCCTAAATGAGAACCATACCAATCGTATCTTCGGATGCAATGATATAAAGCAATTAATATCTATTGTAGTCGGGAGGCTTCAACAGAGGCGCCGACACCAAATCTTTCTTCAAAGCATCGAAGGACTCCTGGGCTTGCTCATCCTAGATAAAAGGGGTGTCCTTCAAAAGACGCATGAAAGCTTTAGTGATAGTAGCATAGTTCACTATAAACCTACGAAGAAAGTTATCTTCCCCCTGTAGAACCTGAAGTTGTCTAATCGTGTGTGGGGGAGGCAACCAAAGTATTTCCTTAACCTTAAGTGGATCTACCATGATCCCAATCTGAGAAACTAGAAAACCTAAAAGATGACTAGTCTTAACGCAAAATATGCAGTTGTGAGGGTTCAAATGGATCCTATAATAACGAAATCTTTCGAAAACAAGTTGAAGGTGAGTAATGTGATCCTTTATCTTGTGAGAGTGAGCAGCAAGATCATCAAGGTAAGCTTCAAATATGTGCTTAAGATCATGAAACATGCAAGTCATGGCACGTTGAAAGGTTGCTCCGACGTTTTTAAGGTCAAAAGGCATCTTCCAGTATGAAAAAGTAGCCCAAGGACAAACGAATGCCATCTTCTGTTGATCCTCAGGTTTAATTTGAATTTGATTATATCCTAAAAATCCATCCATAAAAGAAAATACTTCGCTTCCCACACACTCATCGAGAATCTGATCGATGAAAGGTGTGGGGAAGTTTTCTTTCAGACAAGCCTTGTTCAGGTCACAGAAATCCATACATACACGGATGGTTCCTTGCTTCTTATCTATAGGAATGAGGTTGGATACCCATTTGGTTAAAGGAACCGGGTATATGAAGCCAACATTAAGTAGCTTTTCCACCTCTGCCTTAATAGCAGGGGCCTTTCGAGGGTTGACAACTCTAAGACATTGTTGAATAGGTTTAGCATCCAGATAAGTTTTACTTTCATGTTCAAAAATACGAGGTTCTATCCATGGCATATTTTCATAGGATCAAGCAAATACGTCTTGAAATTCCTTGAAGAGCTTGGTGTAGATCAAGATTTTTTCTGGTGAACAATCCGCACCAATATTTACATTTTCAACCTTACCAGGGGTACAAGAGATTTCGATATGGATGGTAGGAGAAATACTTGCCATGTTTCCTTCTACATAAATGCCATGCGTATCAAGTGGAACTATGGCATGACCGACTATCTCACTCAATGTAGATTGAAAGTCGTCTTGTTCGATTATTTCAAGCTCTAGGAGAAAATAAGAATGGTGATGCATATCATCCCAAGGTTTGTCGGAACCATTCATGTGTTCGATGATGGATTTGTCCGAAGGCAAAGTCTCATTGAGGCAATCATGTGAACAAGACAATGAGGTGGCCCACATGGGCCTAGACACAAGATCCTCTTCATCCATTGGTGAGGGAACAGGATTGGGATTGACGAAAGAGTCAAGAACAACTTGATACGCAATCTCTTCTACCAATAGTGGCATGGCCATCCCAGCATGTGACTGTCCTTCACAAGACAAAGACAAGGAAGGTAGGGTCCACGGATCATCAAAATAAGATGTGTGAAAAGGAATGGACCTCCCAGTCGAGACGGGTCTACTAGACATGGCATAAACTTGATGGTTCGGTGTCGAGAAGTCGATAGTACCCATAAGGGAAGAATACATTCCAACACCGATATTCTCAGTTGCCGACCAAGAATTGTCGATCACAGGGATCGAATGTCCAAGAGTTACATTAGGACTAGAGTACGCAAAGAATAACTGATCGATTGTCACAATCTTACCTTCATGAGGAAAACAAAGAGTATGGAAGATGGATGATATGGCAATGATCATAGCATAATTCCAATTGTGACCTAGTAACAAGTTATAATCAAGAGGTGCATCCACTACCTCTACTTCCACCTCTAACATCTTCCCACCTAACTGGACTGGAAAGACAGGGAGAATACCATGAGGGAGGAAGGAATGACCATCGAAAGTAGTGAACATGGTCAATGACTTGTAAAGGGTCAGAGAACCAAGAGATTTCCACAAACTAGGGACATCACACACGTAGCAACGCCTTCATCAACAACCACACGTTTGATAGTATACTTTGAATACTCCACATGGATTTGGAAATCCACATGGTAAGGAAAGCGGGGATTAACATCTATTACATCAAACTTGATAAGCTTTGATCCACTGGGTTCTAGATCTCCTAGAGAAGAGAGTAAGATATTCCTCTATGAAGGACACGTCTGGAGTACCTCTAAAGCTGACATAGCACAAGGGGTTTGGCCCAGGTCCTCAACAATAGAGTATTTATGGGTGGCTCTAGCATTTGGATTATGGGTAGAGCGCTTGAGTACTCCTTTCTGAATACACAACTATGGATCTAGTTTCTCAATCTATAAAGTCATCTCTGGGGGAGGAGGAGGAGATTCTAGACCAGAAATAGTTTCTTTAGAACTATAATCTCGAGATCGAGTGGCTACATCGATTTTTTCATTGACCATATCGATACATAAATGGTCACCATCTTGTGACTACTGGTTTTGACTG
>JASDQU010260482.1:0-15674 GCA_032191745.1 Picea mariana
AGTATATCTCACAGAGATAGTGTGACAGTGGTTCCATAATTCTACTTCTACTTCAGAGTGGCAGAATGGGGCAAGGACAGGTGGTTGTAGCCACCTTCCAGTTGTAGCCAGAGAACAAAGGGGGTTGCAGCCTCCTTTTGGTTGTAGCCAAAGAATTGGGGAGTTGGAGCTTCCCTCAGGTCGTAGCCTGAGAAACTAGGGGGTTGGAGCCTCCTTCCAGTTGCATCTAGAAACCAAAGGAAGTTGGTGCTTCCAATGAATGTAATTCTTCAAGAGAAAAAGCATTTCATGGTTTTCTCTCGATTTGATTTTCCACGTAAAACAATGGTGTACTGTGTATGTGTATGATTGTTTATTTCTTACTACTCATTATTGGATAATAATTCTACATTGATATAACATTTGAAGAAAAAGGATTATAATTACGTTATTACTGATTCACCCCCCCACTCAGTAATCCAACAATCCAAGATTTTGCAACTTATTCTAACAAGAAATGGCTGAAAACAAACTTAAAGAATCTACATGCTTGTATGGTTAGCTTATTCTTCTATCTATTCCTACTTCTAACCAGTAAAAACTGGCTATTCATGTGAAATCATGCTTCCAGTGAAGCCATGATAACATCGAACCAATTACAAAAGTTCTTTTCATCCAAATAGAAGTCAAAGAAGAATTCATTATGTGTAACAAAATTCTAACTTGTAACACATACTTACAACCACTATCTTCTTTGATTCAAAACTTTACAAGGAAAAAATCTTCTAAGAAGCATGACTCCACATAAATGGCAACTAGATCATAGAAGAAAGAAGTAGATTGATAACCAAACAGGGTTACCTTGGCTTGTCACTCAATGTTTTCTTTGTCAACTACTGATGCATGGTTTCCATATACTGATTCTGACTGTTCATGACTAATGGGAAGAATGTGTTCATAAATCTATTGATCAACTTTTGTCACCATAAACATATCAGGTTGTTGATAACCTTCCTCAATTCCATTATTTAATGAGACTCGTCAACGATAATATGTTGTGGAAACACTTGTTCCTTATACTCATCATAAACAAGAGATTTTTTATTCAAATCAAAGACTGCAGGTGCATCAGGGACAAGGTCAAATGAAACTACAACTATGCAATCCTTATAACCATCATCAATTGCATCTTTAAAATATTCCTCAAGAACATGATTTCATTCTTGCAATCAAAGAAAAAAATTTCTTTTTGTTGAATATACTTCTCAAATATATCACAACAATTCTCAAAAATACTTTCACCTGAAAATTTTTCTTTGTAAAATATATTGAAAGAATCACGAAAACTTGTCGATGAGTTAATAATTGAAGCTGGAAGAGATCTGCACCAATCAAGGGTTGATCCCTTCCATGAGTATTTGAAAAGTTTGATCTTGACATCCTCATGCACAATCTGATGTTCATGAACAAGCTCATGAAAATCCATCAGATGCTCAGCCAAAACCTCCCAATATTTGCCTTTAAATTGAGGACGAGTACCCTCTCATTCACCTCTACTAAGCATTAGGTTTGGAAAACCAACTACATTTGAGAAATCACAAAAGACAAACCATTGAGCCAAAATGGATTCCATACTTGGATCCCCAGTGGAGTCGCCTATTAATCTTTAGACAGTGAGTCATCGTGGTGAAAGATCTACAGTCAAACATATTCCATCTTCCTGTTCACCATCAAGAATGTGATCTGATCGTTGTCATTCTCCCAGGGAAGATTTATTCATTTCTTCATCCCCAACAATGGCGCCAAAAAATGTTAGCGCTAGAAGTTTCTCTTTGACTGCTTAAGTGCAAGCCTAGCACATCTTGAATAAAAATAACTTGATTGGATAAGTTGGGTTTTAGGAAACTTTGAGAGTGGTAAAATTAATCAAGAAGGCAATGAAGCCATTGGGCATGGAATCCATGAAATACAACAATCTTGACTTAAAATCCTATGGGAAACAAATAAGGTCAAATAAGGCCCTAGATCAATTCTAAGATCAAATAAGTGTGAATGAAGAAATCAAGAAAAACACAAAGTGTAGCTAAGGCTAAAAAACAACTTGCTTTCAATTGCTACAAGAAGAATTTGTAATAGTTAGGAAACCTTTCAAAACATCAGAAAATGAAAATGATGTGTATGTGGCAGCTGTTGTAATAATCCTTATCACAACATCCTCAACACAAACTCTGTTCATATAATCCTTATATAAAAAAAACATATCTAATAGAATAAAATCGAAGAAGTATGATAACACATAAAAAAATAAACTATTTGATCAAAAATCTTACTCACCATCTGAGATCTTTCACATAAAAAACTAAGACAAGTCTTTGAGGAAAACATCAAGCTTCCATACCCATGTAGCTCATTCTCATTTCTTGAAAAACACAACAGACCTCTTGGGTCTTTTCTCTGTTTCACCAATTGTAGTCTCGAAAGATTGACCCCCTTATTGTAGCCTTTTACATGTGCATATATAGAGAGATATTCCCTCATCCCTAAAGACATGAGTCATCAATCTTTGTTTCTAAAAATAGAAAAATTGTTACAAGGACTGACACATGTAAACACTAACTAATTCCTAGGAAATAGTTAAACAGAAAACATTGTAACTAGAAAGATGTTGCTCAAATTGTCTTGAGTACAGAGATGCTTCATGAAAAAACTGGAAAACTTTTCCACCTGTTGCCTAGTTGGTAGGGAAAATTCTTCCTTCATGTGCCACCAGTAGATGTTGGAATTTATAAGCAACCGATGAAGTTTCCATTGGGCTCCTGCCCTCTTCTTTCATGTTCATGTTTTTCTCTATCAGACATTTCATATTCATCTAGTGGAAATACTCATGCCCAATTTATGCATCACATTCAGGAAGAAAAGAAAATTTTGAATTTCCTACCTCCTTATTTCGATCGGACCACTTCGTCATCTATTGGCTTCTATGGAGGTGGAGGTAAATAAGTTGCCAACAGATGCCCCTAAGAAACTTGTGGAGGGGCTGAAGGATATAAAGGAGAACTTGCCTTAAGCAATGGAGGCTTCAACTGTGACCTTTCAACCTTTTTTGTGTTACTTTATTCCGACAACTCATAGAACACCTGCACAAGTTTCATAGAAAATCCTCCATGCAGTTTTACATCATTAGAAACTTAACAAGACTTTGCTCAATAGAATTACAGATGACAAGAATAATCTCATCCTTAGAGGAATGAACATTCAACACCCTGCAATAATGAAAAAATGACAGTTCATAACATAGTCATCAATTGCAAAGCTTCAAGGGCCATTCTTTGCAATCATTTCTGAAATTCTCACTTTTGCAAGATAAGCTGCTAAAACATCTTGCAAGTTCATGTTGCCTGCGCTTTCTATTGTCGGAGGTGACCCTCGAGTCTTTTTCACTTTAAAAGAGGATGAAGTAATAAATGGAACAAATTGCATTCAAGTGTAGAGACCAGTGTCTCTAGTATACATAACCTCATCCTGTCATTTTATACATGTGAGCAATTTCAGGAACAAGAAGATCATCGGGGTTTCAATCAGTTTTCAAGCCACTGAGTATCCTTTAAATCTCCCTCAAGGTTGACCACCAGGTCCACAATATCCTTTATTCACACATAAAGCCACCCTGCTTTGCTCCAGTAATATATAATCAAGTCATTGTTATTGGACCATGAGCTCTTCTAGAGCTTGAACCCGAGCCCCACATCTTTGGCCAAAACAATCATAGTTTTATATATATTCATAGTTTTAACAACAAACATCTAATCATAGTTTTAACAACAAACAGATAAAAACAAACTTAAAGAATCTACATGCTCGTATGGTGAGATATTTCTTCTATCTATTCCTACTTCTAACCAATAAAAACTGGCTAATCATGTGAAATCATGCTTCCAATGAAGCCATGATAACATCGAACCAATTACAAAATTTCTTTGCATGCAAATAGAAGTCAAAGAAGAATTCATTATGTGTAACAAAGTTCTAACTTGTAACGCATACTTACAACCACTATCTTCTTCGATTCAAAACTTTACAAGGCCAAAATCTTTTGAGAAGCATGACTCCACATAAATGGCAACCGGGTCATAGAAGAAAGAAGTAGATTGATAACCAAACATGGTTACCTTTTCTTGTTGCTCGATGTTTTCTTTGTCAACTTTTGATGCATGGTTGTCATATACTGATTCTGAATGTTCATGACTAACAGGTAGAATGTTTTCATAAATATGTTGACCAACTTCTGTCACCATAAAGTTATCAGGCTATTGATAACATTCCTCAATTCGGTTATGTTTATGAGACTCATCAACAATAATATGTTGAGGAAACACTTGTTCCTTATACTCATCATAAACATGAGATTTTGTATTCAAATCAAAGATTGCAGGTGCATTGGGGACAAGGTCAAATGCAACTACAACTATGCAATTCTTATAACCATCATCAATTGTATCTTTAAAATATTCCTCAAAAACATGATTTTCATTCTTGCAATCAGAGGAAAAATATGATTTCTACTGAATATACTTCTCAAATATATCACAACAATTCTCAAAAAGACTTTCAACTGAAAATTTTTCTTTATAAAATATATTTAAAGCATCATGAAAAATTGCCAATGAGTTAATACTTGAAGCTGTAACATATCTGCACCAATCAAGGGTGGCTCCCTTCAATGAGTATCTGAAAATTTTGATCTGGACATCCTCATGCACAATCTGATGTTCATGAGCAAACTCATGAAAATCCAGCAGATGCTCAGCCCGAACCTCCCAATCTTCGCCTTTAAATGTAGGAAGAGTACCTTCCCATTCACCTCTGCTAAGCATTGGGTTTGGAAAATGAACTACATTTGAGAAATCACAAAAGGCAAACCTTTGAGACAAAAAGGCTTCCATACTTGGATCCCCGGTGCATTTGCCTACTAATCTTTAGACAGTGGAGTCGCCATTGTGAAATATCTACATTCAAACATATGTCATCTTCTTGTTCACCATCAAGAAGGGGATTTGAAAGTTTTCATTCTCCCATGGAATATTTCTTCGTTGCTTCCTCCTCGACAACGACGCCAAAAAATGTCAGCGCTAGAAGTTGCTCTTGGACTGCTCAAGTGCAAGCCTAGAACATCTTGAATAAAAAAAACTTGATTGGATAATTTGGGTTTTAGGAAACTTTGAGAGTGGTAAAATTAATCAAGAAGGAAATGAAGCCATTGGGCATGGAATCCATGAAATACAACAATCTTGACTTAAAATCCTATGGGCAACAAGTCAGGTCAAATAAGGCCCTTGATCAGTTCTGAGATCAAAAAGTGTGAATGAAGAAATCAAGAAAAACACAAAGTGTAGCTAAGGATGAGAAACAACCTACTTTCAGTTGCTACAGGAAGAATCTGTAATAGTTAGGAAACCTTTCAAACCATCACAAAATGAAAAATATGTGTATGTGGCAGTTGTTGTAATAATCCTTGTCACAACATCCTCAGCACAAACTCTATTCATATAATCCTTATATAAACAAAACACATCTAATAGAAGAAAATCGAAGAAGTATGACAACACATAAAGAATAAACTATCTGGTAAAAAAATTTACTCATCAACTGGGATCTTTCACATAAAAAACTAAGACAAGTCTTTAAGGAAAAAATCAAGCTTCCATACCCCTGGAACTCATTGTCATTTCTTGAAAAACGCAACATACCTCTCGTGTATTTTCTCTTCTTCTCCAACTGCAGTCTCGAAATAATGACCCCCTTATTGTAGCCTTTTACATGTGCATATATAGAGAGAGATGCCCTCAACCCTAAAGACACGAGTCATCAATATTTGTTTCTAAAAATAGAAATTTTTTTACAAGGACTGACACATGTAAACACTAATTAATTCCTAAGAACAAGTTAAACAAAAAACATTGTAAGTAGAAAGTTGTTGCTCGAATTGTCTCAAGTACTAAAGATACTGCCTAAAAAAACTGGAAAACTCTGCCACCTGTTGCCTAGTTGGTAGGGAAAATTCTTCCTTGATGTGCCACCTATAGATGCTGGAATTTATAAGCAACTGATTAGGCTACCATCCGGATCTTTCCCTCTTCTTGCCTAATCATGTTTTTCTCTATCATAAATTTCATCTTGAACTAGTGGAAATACTCATGCCCAGTTGTTGCATCACTTTCAGGTTCTAAAAAGAAAAGAAAATTTTGAATTTATTGCCTCCTTATTTCGATCGGACGACTTCGTTATCTATTGGATTCTATGGAGGTGGAGATAAAGCAGTTTCCAATAGATTCCCTTGAGAACCTTGTGGAGGGGATGAATGAGGTAAAGGAGAACTTTCCTTAAGAAATGGAGGCTTCAATTGTGACCTTTCAACCTTTTTTGTGTTACTCTATTCCGACATCTCAGAGGACACCTCCACAAGTTTCATAGAAAATCCTCCATGTAGTTTTACATCATTAGCATCTTAACAAGACTTTGCTTGACAGAAGTACCCATGACAAGAATAATATTGTCCTCAGAGGCACAAATATTCAACACACTGCAATAGTGAAAAAATGAAAGTTCATAACATAGTCATCAATTGCAAACCTTTCAGGGCCATTATTTGCAATTATTTCTGAAATTCTCACTTTTGGAAGATAAGCTGCCAAAACATCTTGCAAGTCCATGTTGCCTGCGCTTTCTGTTGTTGGAGGTGACCCTCTAGTCTTGGTCACTTTAAAAGAGGATGAAGTAATAAATGGAATAAATTTCATTCAATTGTAGAGACCAATGTCTATATTATACATAACCTTTGCATGTCACTTTGTACATGCGAGCAATTTCAGGCACAAGAAGATCATCATGGTTTGGATCAGCTTTCAAGACACTGAGCATCCTTTAAATCTCCCTCAAGGCTGACCACGGGATCCACAAGATCCTTTATACACACATAAATCTGCCCTGCTTTGCTCCAGTAAGATATAATCATGTCGTTGTTATTGGACCATGAGCTCTTCTAGAGCTTAAACCCAAGCTCCACATCTTTGGCCAAAACAATCCTAGTTTTATATATATTCTTTATTTGAAAAATAAAAAACTTATCCAAATAGAGGTTTAGGAAATCGAATGAAAAGATTATTTTTGCTATGTAGGTCAAAAACAAGGTCACAATAATCTGGGCTGAAGGCAATCAAATGGGAGCTTTATCAAGGCTTGATAGGAAATTTGAATGTTATAATGATGGGCAGTTATCAAGAGATTTGGCACTTCCTCTGTAACTGATATTTTTGTAGCACCCGAAGATTTCGTAGTGCACCTATGATTTCATAGCACACTAGTGTTTTTGGCCCCTCCTCATGGGCTTTCTACCATGGCCCTGTCAATTTCTTTCAGCGCTGACTTGTGTGACTAACTGCTGACATGTGTGGTTTTTGGTGTAGGTGTTGATAGCTGGCAGTATTTGAGATTGGTCCCTCGAGCCTTTATTAAAAAAAAGAACAATTTTACATCCATGCTCTTCAAAGACTCCAACTTTGGTAGCGCTCTGTGGAATTCGCAGTACCATCGTTTCACTAGTCCTAAGAGATTTGGTAGCACTTTCGGTAGTGACTTTACATTAATAGATTTGACTAATGTATTAAGCCAATTTGGTATATGCAAATTCTTGTGATAACATAGGCTCCATGGCAGATAGAGACCTCCCTGTGAGGCTCTAAGAAATCTTGTAGTTCCAGTGCCTTATCCATGGGGTTGCTCCCAACCTTTAACCTCTGCAACTTGCTCTGCAAACATTCACAATTTTGTATTGTGTCCATTCCATTGGGCTATGGAGTCATTTAATAGCATTCCCAATCTAATCCAAGCTTATACAACTTATTCTAACAACAAACGACTGAAAACAAAATTAAATAATCTACATGCTCATATGGTGATCTTATTCTTCTATCTATTCCTACTTCTAACCAGTAAAAACTGGCTAATCATGTGAAATAATTCTTCCAATGAAGCCATGATAACATCGAACCAATTACAAAATTTCTTTGCATGCAAATACAAGTCAAAGAAGAATTCATTATGTATAACGAAATTCTAACTTGTAACACATACTTACAACCACTATCTTCTTGGATTCAAAACATTACAAGGCCAAAATCTTCTGAGAAACATGACTTCACATAAATGGCGACTGGATCATAGAAGAAAGAAGTAGATTGATAACCAAACATGGTTACCTTTTATTGATGCTCGATGTTTTCTTTGTCAACTTCCGATGCATGGTTTCCATATACTGATTCCGACTGTTCATGACTAACGTGCATAATGTTTTCATAAATCTATTGATCAGCTTCTATCAACATAAAGATATTAGGTTGCTAATAACCTTCCTCAATTCCGTTATGTTTATGAGACTCATCAACAATAATATGTTGAGGAAACACTTGTTCCTTATACTCATCATAAAAAGAGCTTTTTTATTCAAATCAAAGACTGTAGGTGCATCAGGGACAAGGTCAAATGCAACTACATCTATGCAATCCTTATAACCATCATCAATTGTATCTTTAAAATATTCCACAACAACATGATTTTCATTCTTGCAATCAGAGGAAAAAACTGGTTTCTATTGAATATACTTCTCAAATATATCACATCAATTCTCAGAAAGACTTTCAGCTGAAAATTTTTCTTTATTAAATATATTGAAAGCATCATGAAAACTTGTCAATGAGCTAATACTTGAAGCTGGAAGAGATCTATACCAATCAAGGGATGCTCCCTTCAATGAGTATCTGAAAAGTTTGATCTGGACATCCTCATGCACAATCTGGCGTTCATGAACAAACTCATGAAAATCCAGCAGATGTTAAGCTAGAACCTCCCAATATTCACCTTTAAATGTAGGAAGAGTACCTTCCCGTTCACCTTTTCTAAGCATTGGGTTTGGAAAACCTACATATGAGAAATCACAAAAGGCCAACCTTTGAGCCAAAATGGCTTCCATACTTGGATCCCCAATGGAGTCGCCTATTAATCTTTAGACAGTGGAGTCACCATGGTGAAATATCTACAGTCAAACATATGTCCTCTTCCTGTTCACCATCAAGAAGGGGATCTGATCGTTTTCGTTCTCCCGGGGAAGATTTCTTCGTTGCTTCGTCCCTGACAACGGTGCCAAAAAATGTTAGCGCTAGAAGTTGTTCTTGGACTACTCAAGTGCAAGCCTATCACATCTTGAATAAAAATAACTGAATTGGATATGTAGGGTTTTAGGCAACTTTGAGAATGGTAAAATCAATCAAAAACAAAATGAAGCCATTGGGCATGGAATCCATGAAATACAACAATCTTGACTTAAAATCCTATGGGCAACAAATCAGGTCAAATAAGGCCCTAGATCAATTATGAGATCAATTAAGTGTGAATGAAGAAATTGAGAAAAACACAAAGTGTAGCTAAGGCTAAGAAACAACCTACTTTCAGTTGCTACAGGAAGAATCTGTAATAGTTAGGAAACCTTTCAAACCATCACAGAATGAAAAAGATGTGTATGTGGCAGTTGTTGTAATAATCCTTGTCACAACATCCTCAACACAAACTCTATTCATATAATCCTTATATAAACAAAACACATCTAATAGAAGAAAATTGAAGAAGTATGATAACACATAAAGAATAAACTATCTGATAAAAAAATTTACTCATCAACTGGGATCTTTCGCATAAAAAACTAAGCCAAGTCTTTGAGGAAAACGTCAAGCTTCCATACCCCTAGTACTTATTGTCATTTCTTGAAAAACACAACATACCTCTCGTGTATTTTCTTTGCTTCTCCAACTGCAGTCTCTAAATAATGACCCCTTTATTGTAGACTTTTACATGTGCATATATAGAGAGAGATGCCCTCAACCCTAAAGACTCGAGTCATCAATATTTGTTTCTAAAAATAGAAAAATTGTTACAAGGACTGACACATGTAAACACTAACTAATTCCTAAGAACAAGTTAAACATAAAACATTGTAAGTAGAAAGATGTTGCTCGAATTGTCTCGAGTACCAAAGATGATGCCTAAAAAAATAGGAAAACTCTGCCACATGTTTCCTAGTTGGTAGGGAAAACTTTGCCTTGATGTGCCACCTGTAGATGTTGGAATTTAGAAGAAAATGATGAGGATGCCATCATAATCCTTCCCTCTTCTTTTATATCATACATTTCATCTTGAACTAGTGGAAATACTCGTGCCCAATTGCTGCATCACTTTCAGGTTCTAAAAGAAAATAAAATTTCGAATTTCCTACCTCCTTATTTCGATCGGACCACTTCATCATCTATTGGCTTCTATGGAGGTGGAGGTAAAGCAGTTGCTAGTAGATACCCCTGAGAAACTTGTGGAGGGTCCGAAGGAGGTAAAGGGGAACTTTCCTTAAGCAATGGAGGTGTCAATTGTGACCTTTCAACTTTTTTTGTGTTACTCTATTCCGACAGCTCAGAGGACACCTACACAAGTTTCATAGACAACCCTCCATGTAGTTTTGCATCATTAGCATCTTAACAAGATGTTTCTTGATAGAAGTACCCATGACAAGAATAATCTCGCCCTCAGAGGCATGAACATTCAACACCTTGCAATAATGAAAAAATGACAGTTCTTAACATAGTCATCAATTGCAGAGCTTCCAGGGCCATTCTTTGTAATTATTTCTGAAATTATCACTTTTGCAAGATAAGCTTCAAAAACATCTTGTAAATCCATGTTGCTTGTGGTTTTTGTTGTCAGAGGTGACCCTCTAGTCTTGGTCACTTTAAAAGAGGATGAAGTAATAAATGGAAAAAATTCCATTCAAGTGTGGAGACCAGTGTCTCTAGTATACATAACCTCAGCCTGTCATTTTGTACATGCGAGCAATTTCAGGCACAAGAAGATCATCGGGGTTTGGATCAGTTTTCAATCCACTCAGCATCCTTTAAATCTCCCTCCAAACTGACCATGGGATCCACAAGATCCTTTATCCACACATAAAGTCACCCTCCTTTGATCCAGTAAGATATAATCAAGTCATTGTTATTGGACCATGAGCTCTTCTAGAGCTTGAACCCGAGCTCCACATCTTTGGCCAAAACATTCCTAGTTATATATATATGTTCTTTATTTGAAAAATAAAGAAATTATCCAAATAGAGGTTTAGGAATGCTAACTAAAATATTTTTTTTTTTATACAGTTCAAAAACAAAGTCACAATAATCTGGGCCAAAGGAAATCAAATGGGAGCTTTATCAAGGCTTGATGGGGAATATCAATTTTATAACGATGGGAAGTTATCAAGACATTTGTCACTTCCTTTGTAACTGATCTTTTTGTAGCGCCCAAAGATTTCATAGTGTAGCTCTGATTTCGTAGAGAACTGGTGCTTTTGGCCCCTCCTCATGGGATTTCTACCATGGCTCTGTCAATTGCTTTGAGCACTGACTTGTGTGACTAACTACTGACATATGTTGTTGTTGGTGCAGGTGCCGATAGCTAGAAGTATTGGAGATTGGTCCCTCGGGCCTTTATTCAACAAAAGAAACAATTTTACATCCATGTTGTTCAAAGATTCCAGCATTGGTAGCGCTTTTTGGAATTTGCAGCGCCATCGTTTCACCAGTCCTAGGATATTTGGTAGCACTTTTGGCAGTGAATTTCTAGGAATAGATTTGACTAATGTCTTATGCCAATTTGACTAATGTCTTATGCCATTCTCCACACCCTCAAAGAAAAATTGTTCATGGCTCAAAATCACATGAAGCAACAAGCAAATCAAGGTCATTCAGAATGCCAATTTGTTGAAGGGGACCATGAGTTTCTTCATCTTCAACCTTATACAAAAACTTCTCTCATAGATGAAGATTGTCAGAAACCTGCCACTAAATTTTATTTTCCTTATAAAATTCTCAAGTGAGTGGGACATGTGGTCTACGTCTAGTTATCTTTTCCCAGTTACTCTAAGATCAATCTTGTTTTTCACATCTCGTGCCTAAAGAAAGTGACTGGAACTAAGTTCCAGAATCAAATCAGTATCCCTGAGTTGGATGAAGAAGGATCCATTTGGTTGCAACCATAATCATTCTTGGACCGGCGTGAGCATCGCCTAAGTCAACACACCATCAAGGAAGTCTTAGTTCAATGGAAGGATACACCCTTAGAAGATGTCATCTGGGAGTCGACTACCATAATCTAAAATAATTTCCCCATATCAAGCCTCGAGGACAAGGTTGTTTTTCAAGGGGGAGGGCATGTTAGGGACCTGACCTCAAAAATAGATAGAATAATATGTTTTTTATCTAATAAAGGCTAACATTAGTAAATAAGGCCTATATAATAATGTGAACAAGTCTAATGTAAGAAGACTTAATAGCAGTTTTCGCTTCTAGAATGATCTTCCTCTAGAATGTTCTTTAGAAGATAGAATTAGTATAAATAAAAGAAGAAGGCATGGGAAATTATTGTCTTGAGAATTATTATAATAGAGCACTGCTTTTCCGAAGGTTTCCCCCTTGATGAGGCAAGTGAACTTGTATTTCTATTAATAAAGGTATCATTACTAGTGTTATTGTTCTCTATATTTTTTCATTCTGTTGGTATCTGTTATAAGATTTATGTTTCTTCTTTACATAATAGATTTGATCATTTTAATAAATTGCAATTTAAAAATGACTTACGTTTTTTAACATTTCCGACAAACATCAATGAAATTCGACAATACAATTGTGGGTGAAATCACAATTTTTTATTACTTAAACTTCATTTTTGATTGCATAAATAGATTCAACACTGCCAAAATCCTTAGAGCACTATGATTGTGTTGGACTACGATTTTCATTAGACCAAAACCCGTAGGAATTAATTTCCACCACAATCGCCAAAGTTAGGATCCACGAGAGGGGGCTAACCCATGTTACGAAACTCGCGGGAAGCACCGAACCCAATGTCCAACAATCTTCCCGCTCGCTCATGTCGGGCGAGTTTCGAGCTCAAGACCCGTGATATTATTTGTTGGACTACGATTGTCATTAGACAATAACCAAAAATCATTAATCTCCGCCACAATCGCCCAAGTTAGGATCCACGAGAGGGGGTTAACCTATGTTACGAAACTTGTGGGAAGCATTAAACTCAACGTCCAATAAATTGTGCAGTTTTAACAATTGAAATCCATAATTTAGATTACATATTCAAGAACTCTTCTTTATTACTTGATTGCCATCCAAAAATTGTGACAGTGCCTAAAATGTATTAGAGGTAGGTGCAAAATGTCAAGCTTTACAAATTTTGCAAAACTTAACTTTGTACATGTCACAAAGTACCTAGAATGTCTTTTTCACATTGACTCGGTATTTAGCATTGAGACATTTATTAAATGTAGAGAGTTTATGGCTGTTATGTGTATTCAATGAAACTTAATTTATTTTCGAATACTTATTATAGTGATTGGCCACATATGAATATGTAGAGAAAAGTTTATTTAAAATGTTATATAAGAAATAATAAAAAGGCCTAAAATAAAATTGAACTGTTAAGTAAGGTAATAGTTTCTCAAAGGGTGTTCTTGTAACATTTAAATAATTTTATACAAGCAATTATACATTGTAGGTCAAGTATTGGGTCTCAATTGACTATTGTTAAGGCTCATCGAAGCAATTGAAATTGGATATTTGAACCAAAATTAAACTAAAGAAAACATTTATAACATTTTATCACTTATAACAACATCTCATTGGAATCCCTTTCGGTAATCATCTTCTAATTGAAGCTACTACAAGCAATCCAATAACACAACCTTTAATTTATGTATGAAAAATTAAAAATGAACATGCTTTTACAACTTCCAATAACACATATTATGATAAACATGTTATCACAAAATATGCAAAAGATGCCATTATACCAAATTTTAAAAAGTGATAAACTTTCTTTCATATCGGTATTGTTGCGAGCACATATCCACAATTATGGTACACAATTTTCTCAATAATGTTACATATAAAAATGTAGTGAATCAAGACTTACAATAAATTTGCTCTTCAAGTTGAGCCAAAAGCCCTTTTATGTGTCATACATGTTGAAAGATAAACTTTTACATAGGATGCCATAGACTATAGTTAAACATGATAGTCATGGTGCATGTTGATCCGAATCTAGACAAGGGATACAACAATGCCTCTTCATGGGATACAATGGTTCATAAAATAAAGTGGTGCTTCCCAAAGTTTTTAAAAATGTTGAATTTACTTGGCAAACACCTTGTACCAATTTGGACTATCAATGAGTCTTTTTTCTTCCACAAGGCTAGAGTCGTAAGGCTAGAGTTATGAAGCAATGGACACCAATAAAACGTTTAACTAACTCTAGTGTGGTTTCACACTAGAGTTTTTGAATTGCAATTTATTAGAATATTCAAGGAAACCATGAGAATATAATATATTATTTAATGTTGTTTTTGTTGAAAACATGTTAATGAATTTCTCATCCAGTCACATGCACATGTATACAACTATATTTAGAATGTACATGCATGCACTCTTCTATTAAAAGTTTGTGTAACTCATGGATCTTATTATAATCAGTTTTTCTAATTGTTTGAGAGATGTTATATATATGAGCATACCCATAGAGGTGAGAGTGCAATGTGTGTAGTGTGTGAGCAAGACACAATAATGTGGAGTGTAGTGTGTATGTGAGGAGAGGATGGTTGTATGCATGTGTTGGCTATTGTAATTCTCCCTTGAATAATAAGAATATCGATTATCATTGCCCATCGTTTTTTCCTGTATTGGGTTTCCACATAAATCACTGTATCAATTGTGTGATTGTTGTTCTTGGTTTAATATTGCTTGTTGATGCTCTGGTTTTTATGCTCTATTTTGTTTCTGCTGCCTAACAAGTGGTATCAGAGCACGTAGAGTAGGTGTCACACGTGAGCCAAGGCAAATTGTGTACAAATTTTCTGTGAATGCAAGAATCTTTGGTTATTTTTTGACATGTAAGAAAAAACAAACTGAAATACTGAAAAGCCCAAATATTTTGTGAGAACAGAGGTGTGATTGAGCGAGTTTCAGATCATCAACACTACCTAAAGAATGTTAAAAGTGCATCAGCACTCTCAGACTTCAAGCATAGGAATTTTTAAAAAATCAACACGCCCGATTCAAGCAACATAGACACCAGAAAATCGATGCTCCCCATACATACTAAAGGAGCATTATCTCCAAAATCGGCGCTACCTAAAAGGCTTACAAGAGCGTCGATCTTAAAAATTCTCATGGTATTAAGTTCATGGTATAAATTAAAGTTGAAGGTTTTTGTGTTATTCTAAGACATGGTCGAACCTTTGTCTCATTAGGCATAAAACGTGGTATGTTTAAATGAGTGGAGAATATTTTATATAAATAAATAAAGTGGAGAATCTCTTCTTTTTTGGGGTGGAGCGGTAAATAAAGTGGGTGGAGCATATGTATTACAATATTATATTGTTTAAGAGAAATTTTGTGGTTTTGAGTAAAAGGTTTTATTAAAGTATAAAATATTTTTAAAATATTTTAATCATTAGTTTGTTTTGGGTTCAACCTTGAATTGAATTATAAGGTTGTTTCTCTATATAAAGGTTTAGTTTTATAAGCAGTGGTTTGGAGTTT
>JASDQU010260484.1:0-15674 GCA_032191745.1 Picea mariana
AACATGCCCCAATTAAGGGGTAATGAGCCAATATTAGGGCTTAACATGGTGAAACATCAACATGAGGTTGATGTTCTTGGGGGGAAGTGCTTACGACCGAAGCACGTACTGCATTTGGGATTATCTGAGTGGAAAACAACCACACTAACAATCCAATCATGAGACCTAGAAGGCTCAAAGTAGCGATGTGAGGAGAACCAATGTTTCCATAATAAGTAAAAACAAAAGGTTCCCCTGGAGCAGGGGTTCCTTCATTGGTCATTTCAGGAACTAATGCCATATAAAACAAATCCAACCTAGAGTATGCTAGGGAAAACAAACAACACACGCTAAAAATCTAGGAAGCAAGCAAACAAACAAAACCTTCTCACAATGAGCACACTAGTTGGTGATGAAATCCAACGTCGTGGGAATAAAGTAAGAAGGGGATAAGATAGAGCAGGTGGAAAAGTTACATTGACGACCTGCTTAACGGACTTACACCCTGGTGCAAGCTCCCACACATAAACATGGGTATACCCTCCAAGGAGCCCGAGTGAGTTTGGCCAGCGTCGATTCCAGGTACCGTGAAGGCGTACCCCTACACAGTCACCTCATGTAAGGAACCTAAAGAGATAGGCCTCTAAGCCTACCAATTACTACAGTAATGCCTAGGGAAACAGTTGACAGTTCAATCAACGTACAAAGGCAGGGTATCTAGCCCGAAATCAACTCGAAAGGCTTCCACTCATAATTGTGGGTATACCTTCAAGCGACCCCTATAATACGCATAATATCTACACCAAGACCAACAAAGAAGGGTGAGTAACTCTTCCAATCTTAATGCGACCTTGTGATTGACCCTTGTGTAAGAAGGGCTTCCCAGGACAAAATGTAGTAAGTGGCTTTAACTCTCCCTATCACAAGATCAGGGATGATTTTAAGGATGGAAATTTATTTTAAAATGTAGAAACCTTGGCGAATCTTACTAATCCTTCATATTCCAAATATAAATGTTTGGCGATATTTTTGTAAAAACATTCAAATTTCTAAGGATTTTATATAGATTTTATAAAATTTTGGCAATTTTTAAGGTAAAATAATTTTATCCTATAGAATTTGGGCGAATCATTTTTAAAATAGAAAACCTCGTTTTTGGAAAAACCATGGAAAATTATCCCATGAGCGAAATTTAGCCCCTAAAATCATCTATGCACAAGATACTATGTTTGTTTGCAGCTTTGGAAAGTTATCTTTCACACCTATTCCAAATCCCTACAACTAATCTAATGTAGGTTTGCTACCAGAAAATATAAAAATGTCTAATCAATTTTTATAAGCGCTTTATTTTTAAGGTTGATGCTACTCAAAAGGAAGATGTCGTGGACAATATGGTGTTTTGACCAACTCGGAAGTTATGCAAAGAGATGAAGATGCAATCTTTTTATTTCGATGAGAGCTATGCTATGAGAAGGAGAAAACATTTATCATTCCCAGATGCACAATGTCCCAAAATCTTAAAACTCATCAATATCAATATTCTCAAGAAATGAGCAAAAAAGATTGTACACCAATGCACGATTCATGCCCCCCCACCCCCCACCCCCATAATTTAAGATCAAAAAATGCCAAGAATCATGCAATTTCGCTACTTCAAATGCAAGGATGCCCCCAATCTAATATAAAGCAAGAAATTAAATCTTTTTGTTTCAAAAACTTCACTAAAAGCAATAATGAACTTTCTTAAACCAAAGAAACCCAAACTAAAAGTTTTCTTTTAAAGCGAACTATTCAAAAGAAATCTGATCTTTCCCTAAACAATCCTAAAGAAAACACACGCTTTGTAATTAAAAGACACTCAAATCAAGAGACTAATCCTTCAAAACCAAACAAAGAAAAGATGGCTAAAAGCAATTCAAATAATGTCAAGCAGACTGTAAATAGATCAATATAGGCTCCAAAAGTTCAATCCAGCTGATCAAAGAAAAACTGGACATTAAAACATAGGAAAGCCTAATTCCAAAAAAAAAATTCAACTGGGTTCGCAGCCTAGATATAGGGTGCAGTGTGAAAATCAGTGGAGTTCGCAGGCTGGACATAGGTAGGGTGTGAACATGTTGCACTGGATTACACAGTAGGGTGTGAAACTGAGGGGTTTTCGCAGACTGTAGACCAGTACAATGCAAGACTACTTGAAATCAAACAGAATTTGGAAAAGGACAAAAGAGTATAAGTGAACTTTCAGATCCAGAGAGCCTGGATGGATATCCCATAGACTCAGAAACCAAAAAACAAGCAATAAAAGCAAGGGAAACTAGACTAACTAGGAAACAACATGTTCCCCAGCAGAGTCACCAATTTTGTTATTAGATAAATCGGTAGGTGTTCACACTAATTGATCTCCCTAGATCCACCTAGATCTAGAACAAAACACACCATAACATGACGCTTTCCTTAAGTTTTAGATATTGAATTTACTAACTAAAGAGGGATAGGTGACATACCATTGAAATGTCACTTCCTCTCACCATCGCCATCCTAGCTCCATTTTAATGCTCATACAATGATGAACTTGCAAAAGAACGTAACCAACCAAGGTGATAGTAATAGCATGAACTCAATATAAACCTATGTATGTGATCAAGGAATCATACAATAAAACACAAAAAGCTTTATAGGAAAGAATCATATTACAGTATCATATTAAATTTGAAAGAGATATTATAACCATGGCCTTGATGTCATAAGGTCCCTTCCAACTGTCCTTCGTTCCCCACACACTTCCACTCCAAGAATTCTGAGAGCATAGATCTAATAATATTCACAATCTATCTTGAAAAAATGGCTCATCTAGACAAGCTAACAATCTCCAAAGCTCAATCCAATCTAAGTTAATCCCAAAAGCTCCAAAGCTAATCTCATCCAAGCCAATCCAAAAAGCTAAAAGCCCCAAAGCTAATCTCATCCAAGCCCACTTTCTCCATGAGAGCTCCTCTCCTTTTATAAGCTGAAGAGGATAAGATGAGGAGGTTAGGATGATCCCACCAAATCATGAAAGTGAGTAAGATCCAAACCATTCAGATGCCACCTCACGATGGAAGTTTCTCCTTCTAGGAGCATCGAGAAGATGCTCATTTTTCCCACATACGAGCATTCTCGCACCCTTCTTATAGAGCAACCTGTGAACCTCTCGCAACCCAGCTATGGTGCAGCCTGCGAGAATCATCCATTCTCACACCCTAGCCATAGTGCAACATGCAAAAATCATCTTTAATAGGGTTTTCATAAAGGAAAATGCAACTTCTTTTCTCAGCAAAAGTTCTTCTCCCTTCTTTTTCAGGTACTCAGGCCACTGACCCCTCTGAAGACAACAGACAGGTTTACATCATTAACAGTCATAGGGATGACGAAAATAATGTGTCACACCTATAAATCCAAGCATTCAGTCAAAAGGTTGAGAAATTACTGGTTTTTTTATGTCAAGGCACTAGAGCACTACAAGGTAATTCGTATTTGAAAATGTAGCCTAGTTGTCTTGATGCTATGGATGTTGAGAAACTCAATCTATAACAGCTGAAGTTCATCCCTTTTGTAATTCAGAAACAATCTAGCCTTGATTGTCAGGCAATAACTTTCCTGGTTTCCCATTTGGTTTTAAAGATACGAAATTGTCCAACTTCATAACCTTGTCAGTTAAAGTGTGCATCTGAGGACTATATTGATTTATTTCAGAAGTGGATTCCAGGTCATAATTTCTTTTGTCTGAACGAAAAGAAAACTCGTCTCATGGAAGATTATGATGACCATCCTGATGATAATGAAGTAGATACAATGGATGATTCTTAATATGATGAGGTCCTTGATTACTTTCCTGCCATTAGGGACACTGCTGAAATCTAATTGGTCACCCTATTTTTTATTTGTCATTAGTATTCCAATCTATCATATTCTCTATGTATTATGTTTTGATGACACTGAATTAGAAAGCTTGAGTTCATAGTTCTATATGTTGATCTATAGCAATGTTGTATATCTCGTCTCGGGGAAAGTATCAGTGATAGCTGCATAAAGTTGCATAAAGTTACATAGTTGCATAAGTTGCATAGTTGCATAAAGTTGCATAATTGCATAAAGTTACATAAGTTGCATAAGTTTCATAGTTTCATAAGTTGCATAGTTGCATAAAGTTGCATAAGTTGCATAGTTGCATGTTGCATAAAGTTGCGTAGTTGCATAAAGTTGCATAGTTGCATAACTTGCATGGTTGAATAAGTTGCATAAGTTGCATAAGTTCCATAGTTGCATAAACTTGCATATAGTTGCATAGTTGCATAATTTGCATTGTTGCATAAGTTGCATGTTGCATAAAGTTCGCAAGAGGAGTGCCCAAAGGCAAGCCATGTTGGAAAGAGGAGCACCCAACCAACAAAACCAAAAGAGCCCAAACCTAATTTAGGGAGGCCAAACTACTATTTATAAAGGAGGCTAGAACCTGATTTTCACACTCACTCATGTGCTCTGCAACAAGAGGAAAAAGTGCGCAAGTCTTGGAGGAGTAGTTGTTGCAACTGGGGGTGGCGTCAAGGAGGGTTTTGGTCTATCTCTTGGTATCTCTTGGTTAAGTGGTGCACTACTCTTCCTAGTGGAGTAGAGGAGGATATTCTATTTGGTTTTTGGTCTATCTATATTGACGAATCTTTTGTTGGGTTTTCTTCCCCATGAGGGTTTCCCAAGATAATTTGTGTGTCTCTATTTTTTCTATGATTGCCTCTCTTGCAGTGATCTTATTTATGTCGCTAATGTGATAAATGATTATAATAATAAAGAAGAATCATAATTGCTAGTTGTATAAGTAAAACTTCAACAATAGTTGACTACTCAATTCGATATAAAATACATCTTGTGTTTATAACTTCAGATTATATGAGAAAGTATAAGAGTTCATTGGTCCTAGGATACATTTCATAGGCTATTGATCTAAGGGAAATAAACCCTAGTGATTCTGGTGCACCACTATATAGTAGGATTTCAAGGCCTAGTTTACAACTTATGTGGTAAATTTTGTGCCCTAAGAGATTAACGCCTACATCAACCATATGTAGTCACATCATTTGTCACAAAGATCCATATTTGGTGGGATTGACATGCTGATGCCATAGCATGTTGGTGTCATAGAAAAATAAGTAGTAGATATTTGACCCAACACTATATAGGTAATAAGAGAACCATATATATCAATGAAGAATTACTAGGAGTGGGATGTCCACTAAGTAAGGACTCGAGGGATGATTTTAGGGGCTAAATCTCTCTCATGGGCTAATTTTCCAAGGTTTTTCCCAAAAAACGATTCGCCATTCTAAAAATTATTCGCCCAAATTATATAGGATAAAATTATTTTACCTTAAAAATCACCAAACTTTTATACAAACTATATTAAATAATTATAAATTTCAATATTTTTACAAAAATATTGCCAAACATTTATAGTTGGCATTTGAAGGATTAGTAAGATTCGCCAAGGTTTCTACATTTTAAAATAAATTTCCATCCTTAAAATCATCCCTGGTAAGGAGGACAAGGATAATTCAATAAATGAAAACTATCTCAATGTGGTAAATGAGAAAAAATAGATAAACATTGAGCATTATGAGATTTCAAATTACTTGGAGAAATACCAACTACATCACACCTTATTTTTTACTAGCTTCTCAGGATATGTGATTTTTGGATATAATATTATTTCAAATATGGACCTCATGAATATTGATCCAAAGCACATGAAGTGTGATAAAGTGGAGTTACTTTGTGAATGAAATGATTTGTTTCTGTGTCTTCATGATTATCGTCAGAGTGTGTAGTATAAAAATACTCTACTCTTAATCACCCAAACAACATATTGTATCATTGTCATATTCCCAAGGAGAGATATCCAAGACAATTATGCCACTTTGGATGTTGTCCTTTGAAATGTTTATGTTTCCAAGAGCACTATTTTAGGGCATCCAATAGAGCTAAAACATCTCCACTTTACACCTTGAACTGAAACCTCTTGTCAAAGGGGTTCATATCTTAATTTCTACAAGCATAGTGTCATTATAGATTCACTAAAAGTAGTTTTAAGCAGAAAATATAGACATTGAGTGTGATCTAAGCACACATAAAAATTAATTTATTTGCAAAAAATATCTTATAAAATCCCAAACACAATGTACAAGCATGAATTTATTCCTTACTAGAAAATGCATTTAGTACTTCAAAGAATGAAAATATAGTTGGAATTTCCATGGGCCCTATATCAGAACCCCATTCTATTAATTTGGTGTGAATTCCTACACTATTAAATCATTCATAGTTAATTTTGATTATGTTGTGTTAAGAATCTATCATTTGTGGCCTAAGGAGAGGTAACAAGAATATAATTACAAATGTAAGGATACTTTCACCTATAAGGATATGAATTCTTCATGGTTGTTGATTCACGAGGGGATTGCTTAGTCTACATTACATTCTTTAACATTTTAATGAATTATGGGAGAAGTATGAGATCAATGTCAGTGGTTAGAAACCATTATAATGTTCAATGTTTATATTTACAATCTCAAGCAATCATTTTCTACTTTACAATAAAAAATAGTGAGTATTCTCTCAAGTATGAAGTAGATCAAAAAATATGAGGGGTTCCTTACAACTTGGAGGCATATGGATGTTTGGTTGCAATTTCAAGGAAACGTTGTAAACTTTTCATAAGAGAAAGAGACTAAGGATGTTATGGATAAAATGGTTTCAGGATACTCATACATATATTATCCACTATACAATGCCATAGCCAATCAAGGTTCTTGGAAAGAGGGCATGTATGACAAACCTGAACTCTCCCATAGATTAAAAACAATTACATTAAAACCCTTTCAAATTTATTAAAAAAAATTACAATAAAACCCTTTCAAATTTTCTTCGTCCCTTGCTTAAAATGTCTTGGTGCAGGACAAACTCAAGTGGGCAAGGGGTTTTGACAACAGTCCTGCGATTTTGGCCCCAAAATCGTGTCCAAAGAACATGTTGGTTTTGTCTCTTCATCCCTTGCTTAAAATGTCTTGGTGCAGCCCAAACTCAAGTGGGAAAGGAGTTTTGAAAAAAGTCCTATGATTTTGGCCCCAAAATCATGTCCAAAGAACATGTTGGTTTTGTCTCTTCGTCCCTTGCTTAAAATGTCTTGGTGCAGGCCAAACTCAAGTGGGCAGGGGATTTTGACAAAGGTCTTGCGATTTTGGCCCTAAAATCGTGTCCAAAGAACATGTTGGTTTTGTCTCAATAACGATGATGAATTAGTGGGTTCAATCCCATGCATAAACAAACCATTTTGACATAAACACTAACCCTATAAAAATTAAAATGCAGAGGTTCTCACCGATTTTGGTAGCATTGTTGGTGGGCTCATGTTCTTGTAGAGGTTCTCACCAGTAATCACTCGCATGGCTATGGGATAGGGCCTCCTCAATGGTGGGCTCATGTTGTTCCCTTTTGGTTGAGGTTTTCTCTATCACCAATAATCGCTTGCACTATGGGCTAGGGCCTCCTTAATGGTGGGCTCACATTGTCACCTTCTTTTCTTGGGTGGGATCGAATGAATATCGAGAAGTTGCCCCGAGTAATGTTCCCTTGCTCATTGTCCCCCGAGTAATCTTCCCTTGCTCAATGTCATGTTGACAATCATCACACGCATTTTCTTGGTGCTCACAGTTTCTTGGCCTCGAGTTGTCTCCTTGTTGCATTCTCGAGTGGGCTCGAATATCTTCACACTCATTTTTTGTCTCTTTCTTTTGGTTTTGTTACATTTTTTTTTGTTATTTATTATTATATGTTGTGTTATACATAATATATATTATATAATAATATAATATATATATTATTAAATTAAATTTATAAATTGAATTAAATTAATTTTATTATTGAATTAAATTTATTCAAATTTTATAAAATGAAAAATACTCCCTTTTACCATTAGATTTTACCATATGTTTTTTGTCTCATCCCACAAACTTCATTTTTCCTCCAAACATTAATATGTGGTTTTACAAATAATGAAATTTAATTATGATAAAATAAATTTCTAACCTATCTTCCTTTCTACCTTAGATGGTCTATTATTGTGGAGAGTAAATTATTTTTCGAAGAGGAGTTTATTTGTCACATATAAATACTTTTTTATGTTGGACCACTCTCTCTTTAGTTACATTTCCTCATTATAGATATAAAACCTTCTGGGATTTGTATTTCTTAGGTAGGGTTCCCCATTTTTTCCTCTCCTCTTCCCCTTGGTCCTTAGTCATGGGTTTGGATTTATTAGACAATTTGAGGTTCTTGTTTTAGGTATTCTCTTACTCTATGGGACCAATTTGTGACTCCCTTTATTGACATAACCCCTATCTCGTAATCCCTATATAACTTGACCCATATAAGATGACGATGATGATGATGACAATGATGATTTGGAGGATGAGGAGGACAATGACAAAATTGATTACGGTGATGACAATGATGATGATGACCAAAATTATGATGATGACAAGGATGACGATTATGATGATGACTATGACAACAATGACAATGGTGATGATCATGATGATGAGGAGGAGGAGGAGGATGAAAATGTTGATCAGGATGATGATCATGAAAATGGAAATCACTATGATGATGACAATGACAATGATGATGACGATGACGATGATGATGATGATGATGATGATGACAATGATGATAATGAAGATGATGATGACAACAATGGTGATGATGAAGATGATGATGACAACGATGATTATTATGATGACAAAGAAGAAAAAAACAATCAAAATGAAGACAATGATGATGTCAATTATGATGATGATGAAAATGATGATGACGACGACGATGATGATGATTATGAAAAAAAAAATGTTGATTATGGTGATTGTTATCCCCCATTTATAGGGATAACTAAGGAGATGATGTCTTGAGGCCCTCGGGTTGTAGACATGGATTACCGAGAGGCATGTGAGTAGGCAGAGGCCCTTATCATACCACACATCACCCCCTGATTTATGGGAGCAGTGTCCACCACACCTAGCTTGGCTCACATAGGAAAAAAGGTCTTGCTCCATGAGGTAATATGCGCAAGGTTGTATTAAGTGTAATTATAATAAATAAATAATTTGAACATGTTTCAAAGAGTACTTTCTTGATTTTGAAAATGTTTTCTTGGAAATTATGTTTTTTCCCTATTTCACCATAGTGTGTGTCATGGTTTCCTAGTAAGTGGTCACCCTCATGGAAAGGGTTGCTACTGGGGGGTCTTCTTAAAGGGTAATTGTACCATTCTTGCTCATACTTTTCACCTTCCATTAATTCTTCCCCTTTGTTTCCCCATATTTTAGTTTTTCGGTATTATTGACCCAAGAAGGGAATGTACCTCATCTCATGGGAAGAAAGGGCCATTAGGCTCGTAGGTGCCTTGGAAAAAAGCATCATGCAATAAAATCTCACCCTGGGATCCCAAGAGAAATGAAATGCTTCTCAAAAGATGAGGGACCCATAAAATAAATAACTAATTAATCAACGGTGATTTTCAAGGTAGAGCATATGTGGGCTATGCATTTCGTTTTAGTGCCCCTTATTGTCTTCAACTTGGAAAATCATTGTAAACCAAGGTAGAGCATCTATGGTATATGCATTTCCTTTTTAGTGCTCCTTAATGTCTTCAACTTGTTAACACATGCAAAATAATAAAGGTCTTGGAAAAATATTCTTTGAAAAAAAAAAGAGGAAAAGGATGTGGCTAGCCCTCAAAAAAAGCACCCATAAATGAGACAATACGACCCCTTGTATGTCATGAAACCCAATACCTGGAAGTCTAACACCATTCACCTCACATTTACTCTTTTTTTGGTTAAGGTTTACATGATGAATTGATGACGGAAACAAGTGGGTGTGTGAGCCAAATTTGAGTCCAGAAACCCTCCCATATCGTTAAGGCATGTGAATAGTCTATCCATGTCAAATTTTACTGCATACAGAAACAGTTTGAAAAAATTTCAACGTTGTCCCCATTCGCAGGTCATTGTTTCCCATGTCTAGTCCTAGTACATTGTCTTTTCATTGTTCCTTTTAAAATTCATTTTACATTACACACATTCCCGCATCTAGTACTGCAAGGGAAATAGCGACGAAAATCCCGCACAATTTAAAAAAAAAAATGAAAATAATGGAAACGTGGAAAAATTTTGTGGAATAATCTACCCATATGTAGATATGAAGGGTAGCTTATAAATTATGAGGGGAGTGTGGTTCTATCTTCTAAAGATCAATATGAATCCCACTACATATGTCTTGGAAATCTTGGAGTGCACCTTCTCTTGAAATTTTTACTATATCTTCAACATGGGAAATTGCCTCTCTTTGTTTCCCCTCTAGGATGGGCATTAGCTCTATGTCGGATGTCAAAGCTATGTGGCTACTAATGAGTTCCTATGAACTGGTGGATTCAACTCTATTCTATAGATGGTTGAAAAAATCTTCTTTCCTATACCTTTGGAACTTGGCACCCTTATATAAACCATATGGAGTTATGTAATCCACTGCCAATCGTGGAACAATCTACCGATATTTTTGTTTCTTGTGACCAACCAGTGGAGTGAAGGGATGTTCAAAACTTCTTAAGAAGTGTATATTTTGTGGAAAGGGAAGAGGAATTGTGATCTATTGTTAGAGTCCACTATATAATCACATAATCACTTGAAGAGCACCCTTTTCAAATGGATTTATTTGTAGTTTGATACTGGAAAGTAGAGCCTAAGATTAAGAAGAAGGGAAGGTTTGAGTGAACAAATGAAGCATTTGTAAACGATTACATATTAAGTTAACAAATGAAGCATCTTCTTCTAGTTGGGTTTTTCCCATATATATATGTATGATCCACTAAAGGTGATACATTATATTATGTATGATCTCATGAAATGTGTAAACTTCCACATCAAGCATGGCCACGCTAGAATCATGGGGTCATTGAACTAAAGGAGGGATGAGGATTTATAATTATACATAGATGTGGATAGTTGGAGGAGAATTATCATTTTGAAGGTGTTAGGCCTCTTCCTACACACCACCATATCACCTCTCATTGACAGTATGTGTATTGATCCCTTTTATATTTGGGTTGTTAGTATTTTCAATTGCAAGCACCTTTCAATCTAGTCAAAGTTCAAATAATGTCTCTTGTTATTGTAGGGTTATAAAGCCTCATCCCAATGCCCATATGCCTCCAACCTTGTTATCTAATCATTTGGTGACAAGTATCATGAAGGGTGATGCCTAATACTAGGGGTAACTTTCAATTCAAGGCTAGGAATGACCAGGCCCACATCAAGTGAAGGAAGAAAATTAATAAGGTACATGTGTTGTCCCATTCCATGTCAACAACAATGCATCCATTCATTGGGAACACTAAAAAGAGGGATTTATGTTCCATGCCTAGGGATTTGTGGAATCACAAATGCGATATGTGATATAACAATGGTCATTTCAAATGCATTGTAACATGAAGTATGGTTTTCATGGTTGTCCAAGGAATGATCTAGGGTCAAACAACAAGGTACAAGATTATAGAAATTTCCTTAGGGACGCATGGGCCATTCATCATAGTAATTTTTATAGTTTTGATTAAACAATGAATGAAGAGAGGGATTTTTCATCACAACTATGACACACATACATTGTATATACAATGTAGAACCTGAAAGAAAAATAAAGAAAGACTGATGAAAACTTAAAACTTGCGTCAACCAATTTGTGTACTTTGAAAGAAAAATTAGGGTTTATGGTTTACATGATGAATTGATGATGGAAGAAAGTGGGTGTATGAGTCAAATTTGAGTCCATAAAACCTCCCATATTGTTAAGGTGTGTGAATAGTCTATCCATGTCAAATTTCAATGCATACAGAAACAGTTTGAAAAAATTTCAACGTTGGCCCCATTCACAGGTCATTGTTTCCCGTGTCTACTCCTAGTACAATTTCCTTGTAAACTTCGTTCAACAATACACATGTCTCCACATCTAGTACTACAAGGGAGTATTTTTATGGTGTTGATTAAGCAATCAACGAAAAAGAGGGATTTATGGTCCATGCCTAAGGATTTATGGAATCACAAATGAAATATGTGATATAACAATGGTCATTTCAAATGCATTTGTAACATGAAGTATGGTTCTCATGGTTTTCCAAGGGATTCTCTAGGGTCAAACAACAAGGTAAAAGATCATAGAAATTTCCTTAGGGATCGCAGTCATTTGTATAGTGTTGATTAAACAATGAACGAAAAGAGGGATTTTTCATCACGACTATGACACACATACGTTGTATATACAATGTAGAACCTGAAATAAAAATGAAGAAAGACTAAAGAAAACTTAAAACTTGAGTCAACCAATTTGTGTACTTTGAAAGAAAATTAGGGTTTATGGTTTACATGATGAATTGATGATGGAAGAAAGCGGGTGTGTGAGTCAAATTTGAGTTCATAAACCCTCCCATATCGTTAAGGCATGCGAATAGTCTATCCGTGTCAAATTTCAATGCATATAGAAGCAGTTTGAAAAATTTCAACGTTGGCCCCATTCACAGGTCAATGTTACCTGTGTCTAGTCCTAGTACAATTTCCTTGTAAAATTTGTTTGACAGTACACACATCCCCGCGTCTAGTACTGCAAGGGAGTATTTTTATGGTGTTGATTAAGAAATCAATGAAAAAGAGGGATTTATGGTCCATGCCTAGGGATTTATGGAATCACAAATGCAATATGTGATATAACAATGGTCATTTAAAATGCATTTCTAACATGAAGTATGGTTCTCATGGTTGTCCAAGGAATTCTCTAGGGTCAAACGACAAGGTACAAGATCATAGAAATTTCCTTAGGGACGCATGGGCCATTCATCACAGTCATTTTTATAGTGTTGATTAAACAATGAACGAAAAAGAGGGATTTTTCATCACAACTATGACACACATGCATTATATATACAATGTAGAACCTGAAATAAAAATGAAGAAATACTGACGAAAATTTAAAAACTTGTGTCAACCAATTTGTGTACTTTGAAAGAAAATTAGGGTTTATGGTTTACATGATGAATTGATGATGGAAACAAGTGGGTGTGTGAGTCAAATTTGAGTCCAGAAACCCTCCCATATCGTTAAGGCCTGTGACTAGTCTATCCATGTCAAATTTCAGTGCATACAGAAACAGTTTGAAAAAATTTCAACGTTGGCCCCATTCACAGGTCACTGTTGCCCATGTCTAGACCTAGTACAATGTTTGTTCGATGTTCCTTTTAAAATTCAATGACAGTACACATGTTCCTGCATCTAGTACTATATATTTGAGTCTATAAACCCTTCCTTATCATTAAGGCATGCGAACAATCTATCCATGTGAAATTTTAGTGCATATAGAAACATTTTGAAAGAATTTCAACATTGGCCCCATTCACAGGTTATTGTTGCCCATCAGGTTACTGTTGAACTAGATTACATATGAGAATGAAGCTCCATATGAAAAATCAAGCTACATATCTTCAAGTAAAATCAAGATTATTGTTGAACTAGAGTGATGTTTGAGTCTGGAAACCCTCCCATATCATCAAGGAATACAAACAATCTATCCATGTCTTCTTTTGTACAATAATTTTAGTTTATTAGGATGAAGAACCCCGTGAAATGGATAGATGAAGGAGTGGAAAAGGTGGCAGTTTGAAGAAGATTCTCTGTTACATGCCTATGTTAAGCGATATTGGCCACGAGAATGGAATCTCGTATCGTAGAGAATGAATAGAGCCCCAGACATAGATCCGAAATCCTATGCAGAGAGGTCGAAGAACTACTTGAATCTTTGAATCAAGAAGGGCTTCTTATCAAAAGACGAGTAGCATCTCGTTATATGTCTTCAAGAAAAAACAATAAAAGATTTCAATAACACAAATTCAAAACTACAAATTCAATTCAAAAGAAGTGTAGTTGAATATAGAAAAAAGGAGAGACACACAATTTCAACGCAAAGAAAAACCAACAATTTTTTATGTAGATATTGTTTCAAATTTGGACGGAAATCCCGCAGAAAGGAGAGGCATAACGGACAATTTTAGACGGAAATCTAACAGATATTTTTTTGTCACATGAAATTCCTGGGATGACATACCTACATCGTTGGTATGAGATGTTTTTGAAATTGCTAAATTCAATTTCTGCAATTAAAATATGCAATTTTGACGGATTTGCATTGAAAATGCTCATAAAGGGTGTTTTTTTATATTTTTCAATGAAACCTAAGAACCTGGCATCCATGTTGGCCATTACCATAACAATGGCTTATATTTTCAAAATAATGTCTTGTTTTGGACAGGTTTTGCAACAGCGTGTTGCTTTGACAAAAGAGTGGGATTGATCATATTTTATTCAAACATGACAAAAATTTAAATTATGGTTGTCATTCATTGGATTATACAAAAATATAAACATAAAAATGTAATTAATCCCTGGAATGACATACCTACATTGTTGGTATGAGATGTTTTTGAAATTGCTAAATCTGATTTCTGCAATTAAAATATGCAATTTCGATGGATTTGCATTGAAAATGCTCATAAAGGGTGTTTTTTATATTTTTCAATGAAACCTAAGAACCTGTCATCAATGTCAGCCATTACCAGAACAATGGCTTATATTGTCGAATTAATGCCTTGTTCTGGACAGGTTTTGCAATAGTGTGTTTCTTTGACAAAAGATTGGGATTGATCATATTTTTTTCAAACACGACAAAAATTTAAATTATGGTTGTCACTCATTGGCTTATACAAAAATATAAACATAAAAATGTAAATAATCCCTAGGATGACATACCTACATCATTGGTATGAGATGTTTTCAAAATTGCTAAATCCTATTTCTACAATTAAAATTTGCACATTCGATAGATTTGCATTGAAAATGCTCATAAAGGGTGCTTTTTTATATTTTTCAATGAAACCTAAGAACCTAGCATCCACGTCGGCCATTACCAGAACAATGGCTTATATTGTCGAATTAATGCCTTATTATGGACAGGTTTTGCAACAGTGTGTTTCTTTGATAAAAGATTGGGATTGATCATATTTTTTTCAAACATGACAAAAATTTAAATTATGGTTGTCATTCATTGGCTTATACAAAAATATAAACATAAAAATGTAATTAATCCCTAGAATGACATACCTACATCATTTGTATGAGATGTTTTTGAAATTGCTAAATCCGATTTCTGCAATTAAAATCTGCAATTTCGACGGATTTGCATTGAAAATGCTCATAAAGGGTTTTTTTTTATATTTTTCAATGAAACCTAATAACCTGTCATCCACGTCACCCATTACCAGAACAATGGCTTATATTGTCGAATTAATGCCTTGTTCTAGATAGTTTTTGCAACAGCGTGTTGCTTTGACAAAAGATTGGGATTGATCATATTTTATTCAAACACGACAAAAATTTAAATTATGGTTGTCATTCATTGGCTTATACAAAAATATAAACATAAAAATTTAAATCCATGGGATGACATACCTACATCGTTGGTATGATTAGGCACAATCGCGCAGAGCTCCTCTTGGTTTAGAGAATAGTTAATTC
>JASDQU010260485.1:4542-15603 GCA_032191745.1 Picea mariana
CTCTCTCCCCTTTCCTTTTTGTCATAAGGACTAAAGGTCTAGGTCATTTTATCAAAGCCTCAACTCAAAATGGATCCCTCCATGGCCTCCCTCTTCATGGATTACAATCGACAGCCTCCCACAACCAATTTGTCGATGATACACTACTAGTGAACACCCCCACCATGAAAGAAGCAATCAAACTAAGTTCCATCCTCTTCGACTTCAATGAATCCTCCGAAACCACCTTTAATTTGGCCAAATCGCAGCTATTCTTTTTTAATACTCCGACAACAATCCAACAACACCTTTCTCAACTCTTGAATACCCCTGTTTGCACTCTACCCTCTCACTACCTAGGAATCCATCTCTCTTACTCAGCATCCAGAAACATCTCTGGGACTCCCTCCTACTCCCCATCATCAACCATCTCAGCAACTGCACCTTTCACTCCCTCAACCTTCCAACTAGATTGGTTCTCTTAAAGTCAGTCCTCCAAGCCATCCCAACTTACCTCCTCTCATCTCTAGCTTCCCCCCAATCTGTCATAAAGAAATTAAGGAATATGCAAAGAAACTTTCTAGGGCATGGCCACAACCCGAACAAAAAATGGGCCTTTGTCAGCTAGGACAAGGTCTGGAAGCCCAAATCCTTAGGTGGACTGGGCCTTCGGGACCTTGGGAATTTAAACAACACCATGGGAGCAAGAATTTGGTGGAGATGGCTCAAAACACCAATAGATATCTCGATAAAACTCTGGAAATGAAAATATGCCCAAACACGCATCAAAATCAACTCATAAGAATTCAGGGGCAAATCCAAGGCTCCAACATCTAGAATGCGGCCTGGAAAAACCGACCACTCATATAGGAACATGCCTTCTTTGAAGTTCAAAATGGACAGAATGCCCTATTCTAGATGGATTCCTGGCAACAAATTCCACCCCTACAATTGGAATAAAATTTACAATCCTACAAAAATCACATTCAAGATCTAGCCACTCTTAAAGTGACAGATTTGTGGACAGATACCCCCAGCAACCCTCCCTGGTGAAGCTAGAAATCTACTCATCAGGAACTCCAAGTGGCAATGGATTGTGACCTATAGCACTGGAAACAAGCTACAACCCAAAGGAGAATCCAGAAAATCACAGACTAAGACATTATTAGATGGGGATACACACCTCATGGAAGCTTCACTCTTAAGGAGGGATACACTCTTCAGGAGAAATTCCACAACCTTTAGAAAGATAGCATCTGGGAAACATTATGGAAATCAAAAATCTGGCCCAAAATATCTACTTTCCTCTGGCTTCTACTTCAGAACAAGATCTTAACCTCAGACAATCTTCAAAAACAAGGCTTCATCGACCCCTCGATCTTCCATCTGTGCCATCTCCAGGCAACAACCATGGAGCACATCCTAAATAATTGTCCACTCAGTTAGAACATCTGGAACCAAGCCACTCAATTCTTTAGAAAAACCAGAGGTGTTAAAAACAACATCATAAGCACCATCAAGGGTTGGGGCTCCAGTCCCTTCAAAAGTCCTATCCTGAATAGAACATGGCAACTTTTACCAGGCTTCATAGTTTGGCAACTATGGAAAGAGAGAAACATAAGAATCTTTAACTCCCTGCCTTCTCCTCCCACCCTTCTCTAGAACACAATCCTCCTACATCTCGAGGAAACTCTTCAACTGCATTCATGGACCAAGGAAGACTTCCCAGCTGACCCAGGTGAGCTATTTCTCCTCAACTTCTGGGGCTTCTCGTTTTCACACTCCACCCCTCCTTAAATGCCCCCCCTTTTTCCCTCAGTCCCTCTGAGTGGCTCCCCCCCTGATAAGGATTCCACAAGGTCAACTTTGATGGTGCATCAAAAGGAAATCCAGAACACTCAAGCTATGGTGTAGTCATAAGAAATAACATCAACCAAATTCAAAGCCTCATAGTCAAAAATCTTGGATGCGACACCAAAAATTTAGTAGAGCTTTGGGCTCTTATCAGAGGTGTGCAATTAACACTAGATCAAAACTTCACCTGCTTGATCATTGAAGGAGACTCCAAAATCATAATAGACTTGGCAACAAAAATCCTGAATGGCCCAGATCCAGGGAAAATCACACCCAGATGGTGCCTCCTTGGTCCTCTGTACAACTTCCAGGCTCTTCTTAGACCCTCTCTAACTCTAACCCCTTCACACATTTGGTGAAGTGCAAACACAGTTGCGGATATATTGGCTAATGCAGGGGTTGACTCTATGCAGCAGATAATTCTGCATGATTCCAGGTAGTCCCAAAGCTCTTCCCTTTGGCTCCAATGTGAGGAGCTTACTCAGATAGATGGCCCTAATCTGGACGGGGTTCCACCTTCGTCAACTTAGCATCTCCTCAAATTCACTAATGATTAGAAGCTCAGAAGAAAACACAGAGGAACACCAGTTGGCAGTTGACTCAGGAACCTTGACAATCGGGAGTTAGGAGCATGGAGGCTGTTGTTTCCCAAATTCATGAAGTCTTGACAAGCGTGAGAGGATCTGGACCATTGAGGATCGAGGTGACCTAGACTGTTGTTCTGGACCCATTGATCTGATGCGAGAAAATCTTGGGTACTCGGGTTTCGGGAGTTTGGAGCATGGAGGGGCTATCTTCCCAAGTCACGAAATCGTGAAATGCGAGGGAGGACCTAGACTGTCAGTGCTAAAGGAGATCTCAACCTTCAATATGGTCCCATAGATATGATGCGAGGATATATTGGGAAATCGGGTTTCAGGAGTTTGGAGCATAGAGGGGGCTGTCTACCCAAGTCACAAAATTGCGCAATGAAAGGGAAGATTTGGACCGCTAGTGCTAAAGGAAATATCAACCGTCTATATGGTCCCATAGATCTGACACAAGCATATATATCAAGAAATCGGGTCTTGGGAGTTTGGAGCATAGAGGGGTCTGTTTTCCCAAGTCGCGAAATCACGATAGGTGAGAGCAGATTTGGGTCGTCGGTGCTTGAGAAGATTTCAACCGTCGATATGATCCCATTCATCTGACGCAAGAAAATTTTGGGAACTTAGGTTTCAGGAGTTCAGAGCATGAAGGGATCTGCACCCCCAAGTCGCGAAGTCATGAAATGTGAAATTGCGAAGTCAAAAGAGGATCTGGAACATTTGTGCTAGAGGATATTTGAACCGTCGCTATGGTCCCTTAGATCAGACACGAGGAGATTTCGGGAACTCTTCTATCGAGAGTTAGAAGCATGGAGGAAGTTGTCAACCCAAGTCATGAAATTGCGATACGTGAAATTACAAAATATGAAAGCGGATCTGGACTGTTGGTGCTCGAGAAGATCTGAATCAACAATCCTGCCAAGATATGAAGTCGTGAAATCGCGAAGGAGATCAGAACTATCGATCCGACCCCATGGATCTTAGGCAATTTTGTAAGCTGATAAGGTTTAGGCATTTTTGTAAGAAGATATGATGTGAGCATCTTTGTAAGAAGATAAATTGTAGGCATTGTTGTAAGAAGATAGGTTGCAGGCATATTTGTAAGCAGATAGGTTGCAGACATCTTTATAAGTAGATAGGATGCAAGTCTATCTGTAAGCTCCAACTGGAATTAATTTAAGGATCCACCTTTTTACTCACAAAAAAAAAAACTTAATACAATAAAAGAGTTCCAACTCCATTGGGTGCTAATAATGTGGTTGACCATGAAATTTTACCATGGTGCAATCCCTATGGCCTACCACACGATCAAAATACTTGCATGATATCCAAAGAAGTTTTTCAACAAGTCGGTGAGATTAACAAGGATGGACCTAGTGAATTAAACAACTATGTGGGTGAGTGGTCTAACATGATCAATAATGTTTCCAACTCTCCTAATGAAAAAGAGAAAGGAGTGAAGGGAAAGGGTTTAGATTTAGCTACCATTTCTAGAGATTTAGCACCCAAACCATCCCAAGAAGAGATAAGAAGGAGGATCCGAGAGAAGGATTGGGTCACATATCAATGAAGGGGTATCATTAATGTCCAAATGGGATATGGGATCCATGAGTATGTTATTTATGAACCAATAATTAGTATTGAGTTCTAACCAATGTCAAGGGAGAGAAATAATGGCCTTATGTCCTAAATGAAGAGTCTCGAGTCAAACACCAAAAAGAAAAACCATGAAGATTCTCAAGTTATGTCATTGAAATCATCCTTGAACCATGACACATGACCTTCATAGGGTATCTTTGGCCTATTAGAGGGATATGGGTGCCATGATTAGACCACAACAAAGGCCCTAAAAAGGAACATGGCCCGGTTCCACACATGGCATAGTTATTGGGTAGGGTTTTGTAGCACTTGAGTGGGATATGAGGGCCCTAAATGTCACTTATTAGGCTCAATCATCATGAACAACACCTAGAAACCACAACACACTCCCTCTCTAGGGGGTCCTTAGCATCAGAGTTGGATAAGGACACCATTAGGAGGTTTTTTGCAGTAAGGAAGGGTAGAGAGGCCTTAACCAACACATCACTCATTTGTAAGGCTTCCTTGAAGGCCTCCAAGTAGGATACATGTTCCATGAGTAGGTTTTGTTCACTAGAAATGGATCTTACCACCTAAAACTGGTTAAGGGGGGAGTAAAGGACTTAGGCCATAATTGAACCTTCTCAAGCTCATGTGCCATGAACAACACCTAGAAACCATGACTTGAGTTCTCACTTCAATGTCTTTGGCCTAAGATTTGTACATGAGTGCCATTTATATTTTTTTCAGACTACATATGGGTCTTGGGTCCTTGACCATGGTTGTGGTAGGGAAACAAGCCTCAAGCCCTTAACCATGGTCAAGGGAGGGAAACAACAAATCAAGCCCCAAACATATCATATCTATCTCAAGCACCATGAACAAGTCCTCAATTCACCACACAAGACCATGGATGGGTCACAAGACCTTATCTATCATCAAAGAATGAAAACAAGTGCCTTATAATATTATTGAAGATTATGAATCTCAAGAGCCTTGAAAAAGTCCTCAAACCAACATAGCATAACTCTGGCCTTTAATATGGATATAAGCATCATGATTAGGTTTTGTAAATTGAAAATGGGTGTAGAGGCATAAACATGACAAGTTGGAAACAATGGCCTAAATCCCTAACTAAACCCTCTTGATCTCAACCACCATAGAAAACACCTAAAAGCTATGAAACGAGTCCTCTCTAGGGAGTCTTTGGCATCCAGGTTGAATATGGGTGACATTATGAGGTCTTCTTCATCATGGATGGGTCTTAGGTTCATGACTATAGTTGATGAAAGGAAACAAGAGTCTTCGACCCTATACCTTGCTTCTCAAGCTCAAGAACCATATACAAGTAGTCAAACCACCACATATGACCTATGCAACATATCATTCACCTCCAAGTGGAATTTGGGCACCATGAATAAGTTAGTTTTGAACCAAGAATGGGTCTAAGGGTCTAACCAAGCTCAATGGAGGAAAACAAGGGACGTGTTCCCTAAGTGAACATTCTTAGGCTTAACTTCTATGAACAACAACTACAACCCACACAACTTCTCAGGATATAGTGTTGGATGAGTCCTTGAGCCATCACATAGGACCCTTATGGGTTATTTTTGTACTATTTGAGGGATACAAGTACCATGATTAAACCAAAACATATGCCCTAAATAAATATGTGTCAGACAGACCATTAGGAATGGTTCTCAGGGTTTTAGTTGGTGTTCTTTAGAATCCAAAGAAGGATATGGTGCCATGGGTAGGTTTTGTACAATAAAAATGGGTCTTGAGGGATTAACATGGTTAAGGGGGAATGAAGGGTCTTAAGAACTAATTGAAGCTTTTTGAGCTCAAATGCCATGGTTAGGGGAGGAAAAAACTTGGACCTTATTCCATAAACATCACTTATTAGGATTGATCACCATGAATAACACTTGCAAACCATAACACAAGCCCTATCTAAGGGATTTTTAGCATCAGAGTTGGATATGGACTTCATTAGGAGGTTTTATGCACTGAGTATATATCATAGTATCTTGACCATGGTCGAGGAAGGAAAACAAGTGCCTCAATATATTTTTGAATATTCTTGAGCTCAAGAGCCTTGAATGTGTGCTCGAGCCAACACATGAGTCCATTGTATGTGTTGTTTTCAAGCCTATGAGTGGGATGTGGGAACCATTAGTAGGTTTTATGCATTGGAAATAGGTCTTAATTGATAAACATGGTCAATGGGGGAAGCAATGACATTAAGACTTAATTGAAGCTTCACGAGCTCAAGTGCTATGAACAACACCTAGAACTATGACATGAACCCTCACTAGGGGGTCCTTTTCCTGGGAGGTGGATATGGTTTCTTGATGCAGGAGCATCGCCAACAAAGCACAAGTAGAGGACAGTTAGGCACACTAGTGCACATTTTGAAGAAGTTTGAATTTTGAAGAATGAAAAACACACAAATATTTTTGAAAAGAGTTGTAATTAAAGAACATCTTTAAATGATGTAGAGTTGGATGGCTCATGAAGACATCGAAGAATGAATTTTCTTTTAATGTATCTAAGTGCAGTAAAGATTTGATGTGTTTGATCTGATCCATCTGTCACAAATATTTATTGTAATAAATGTTAGTAGCTGATAGCTTTTAATTTATTAAGAGCCCTCTTGTATAATGCTTTGTATTGTTTCCTAGTAGAAGTTGTTGTTGTTGACTCTCTAGTTGTTGATGGGATGCAGAATCTATTGTATAGGTTTCCATTGTAGTCGAGAGATAAACCCTACCGATAAGTAGTGTATAAATATATGAATTTTTAGCTGAATGAATATAAAAGAGGATCATTGTCCCAAATATATATTGTTGATGCGTCTATCTGAGTGAATGAATGATAGATTTCCTGTTTGTTTGGAATTCTCTGTTATTTATTGTTCTTGAATTTATATATGCATTTACATGGCTAGATGTATGAATCTATGAGGTTTAAATAAGTTTCAATTGTTTCTTTTCTATGAGCGAGTGCAAGGGTGTGCATAGTGTCCACAAAGTGTGCGTTGACAGAGTCTATATTGACTCACAAGTCAGAAGGTATAACGTGAACTTATATGTGCAAGGAGTGCAAAGCGTCTGCAAGGTGTGCATGATTGAGTCCATTTGGATTCAAAAAGCTTTGGAAAATTAATCTGAGAGAGTTTATCTGCAAGGAGTGCATGACTGAGTCTTTCGACTCATAAGTTCAAGAGGAATAGATGAAGTATCCTACAGAGTGGCTGGAGCTCAGAGGAGAACCTGTTGCAAGGGACACACATGTTGAAAATTCAACTAAGTGTCAAAGGAAGTGTTTGGAAGAACAAAGGAAGCCCGAGGAAAGACAAGCTCAGGAGGGAGAGTGGTGATAAATCTTCAAAGAGAGGAATCCTTTAAGGTTTTCCAAAACTAACGAACTAGATTTGTCTCGGAGGGAAGCGAGATAGTTCCAGATCGTCAGATATGGGGGAACTATGCAGAGGTTGGTTGTAAGGTGTTTCAGTGCTACATGGTTTAGAAATTTTGGAGGTGTTGTAAGAGAAACGTTGCAAACTCATGATCTCATGAAGCAATCTCAACCGTTGGTTGCGTATAAGACACGTGACATCGGATTAGGAAATCTGGGAGTGGGAAGTTAATAAGTTTATGTGTAAGCATAACGGGAGTTTTGCGAAGTCGCAAAACCTGAAACATTGTTGGATCGTCAAAATCCAAGGAGACATGCGACATAGATCCGAATATTCAAAGGAGAGCGCTTCAGGAAGAACTGAAGCCAGATATTGTGATATCCCCGAAGCCCAAAATCGCGTAAGGGTAGATCCTCAGGCATAGCCTGTGGTCATTTAGGAGAAAAGGAGGCCTGTGTATAGTGGTTTTGGGTATCCGCAGGGACCCAAAGAGTTGATCCAACTCAATACCTTGAATGAACCTTGACCAGGAGGTTTAGCGGTCCCTAGGAGAGAAATGGGGGGGGATCTGCATTAGTGTGGTATCAGAGTAGATACAAAATTGACTTATGTAAGATAAAGGAGACAAAGAAGCAGGCTGATATTGATGAGTGGTATTAGATACATCATCACAATGCCACCTAGAAGACATGTAGAGCTGCCCATAGCAAATAGAGCTATGGAAAGGGAGATGAGAGAACTGCATGCAAGGATGGATGCCATGGAAACAACACAAAGAAGAGCACCTGATTCTAGGGATGTCAACGATGCAGAAAATGAAGAAGTGGAATTTGAAGAAGATGTAGCAGAGGATGCTACGGAAGAGCGCTTACTGAAAGTGGTTTTTAAGTTGGGATATAAAGCCAAGATATATGTCCCAATGTATGAGGGTAATTTGGATGTCAAATAATTGCTTGATCGGATACGAGAAATGGAAAAGTATTTTGAATATGAGGATGTTGATAAGGAGAAAAAGGTAAAACATGTTGTCACCAGGTTGAAAGGACATGAAGCACTCTGGTGGGATGAACAATAGGCTGACAGGAGAAGAAAATGAAAACAAAATATCAAGATTTGAGATCGAATGGTAGACAAACTAAAGGAGAAATTCATACCCAAGGACTACCAGATAAATTTGTTCAGGAGATTGCATAACCTCATACAAAAAGGAATGACTGTGAAGGAGTACGCAGAGGAGTTCTACAGACTGAACATCAGGGCTAGAGAGAAGGAGAGAGATGAGGAAAAAAATTTCAGGTACATCAATGACCTGAGATATGAAATCCAGGACGAGATGACCATGATGAAAGTAAAGACAGTGGAGGATGCGTACTAGATTGCATTGAAAGGAAAAGAGAAGTTGGCCAAGAAGCAGAGTCAACAAAACAAATGTAGAATATTAAATAGAGGCAAAGGATTTTCCCATGATAAGGCACCAAAGCAAAAAAGTGATACAGAGAAGCTACATAGTCACTTTGAGAGAGGAGGAAGTTCCCAAGGAAGGCAGAGTGGTGATAGAAACTCTTTCCCTAGAGGAAGAGGAAGAGGTAGAGGAGGTGAGATAAAGTGTTGTGCCTATGGAAAGGTAGGACACATGTCTTGGGAATGTGTCGAGAGAAAGAAAGAAGGAGGTGATGGTCACATTTTGGAAGCACATAAGCGAGATGTAGAGGCAAAATCCATAGAATATGGGAGATCTTTGATGATGAAGAAAGTTCTCTTGAAGCCATAAGCATAAGTTGAAAAGTCAGTACAGAGGAACAGTTTGTTTAGGACAACTTGCAAGACTAAGGACAAAGTTTGCAAGGTAAAACTTGAGAGTGGGAGCACTGATAACTTAATATCCACAGAGATGGTGGAGAAGTTAGAGCTGGAGATGAATGTACATCCAACACCATATAAAATCTCATGGTTATAGAAGGGTCATCAGGTAACAATCACTAAAAAATGCCTGGTTGAATTTAATATAGGAGGATATAGAGATAAAATTCTATGTGATGTGATTCCCATGGATGTATGCCATGTTTTATTGGGAAGACCATGGAAATATGACAGGAATGTCATCCATGATGGCAGAAGAAATACTTATACCTTGGAGAAAAATGGTAGGACACACATGTTGCTGCCAATTGAAGAAAAGGAAGTGAAGGATGAAGCCAACACAAGTATACTTATCATGAGTGGGAAGGAACTCTTGAATGAAGTTAATAAGGAACATGAGATGTAGTTTGTTGTAGTGAGGAAGCCGAGAGTTATCCTTAAAAGTGATTATGTGGAAGATCTACCTGAAGAAATTTAGGAACTGTTAGAAAATTTTGTTGACATAGTAGTGGATGAGTTTCCAATCTCATTGCCACCTATCAGAAGTATCAACTATCACATTGACTTGATACCAAGAGCAAGATTTCCAAACAAAGCAACGTATAGGTTGACGCCTAAAGAGAATGAGGAGGTGAAAATAAAGGTTCAAGATATGTTAGACAAAGGATTCGTTAGAGAAATCTAGAGTCCATGTGCAGTACCAACTGTATTAAGTCTGAAGGATGGAGGATGGAGAATGTGTATAGACTCAAGGGATATAAATAAGATCACCATTCGATATAGATTTCCATTGCCGAGGATGGATGATTTGATGGATTGTTTAAGTGAAGTGAGCTATTTTTCAAAAATATATTTGAAAAGTGGATATCACCAGATAAGGATGAGTGAAGGTGATGAATGGAAAACAACATTCAAGACAAATGAGGGATTGTATGAATGGCTTGTTATGCTGTTTGGCTTAACGAATTCCCTAAGTACTTTTATGAGTTTGATGAATGAAGTGTTAAAATATTTCATTGGTAAGTTTGTGATTGTATATCTAGATGATATACTGGTCTTTAGCAAGACTAAAGAAGAGAATCTAAGGAACTTGACATTGGTGATGAAGAGGTTGCAACGAGATAAGTTGCTGATCAATTTAAATAAATCCTTTTTCATGAAGACATAACTCATTTATTTGGGTTTTGTAATCTCTTCGAATGAATTGAAGATGGATCCTGAAAAGGTGAAAGAAATCAGAGAATGGTCATCGCCAAGGAGTATATTTTAGGTAAGAAGCTTCCACTGATTGGCAAGTTTTTACCGAAAGTTCATCGTAAATTTTAGTGAGATTGGCACAAAAATGATGGATACAGTGAAGAAAAGACACAAGTCTTTCAAATAGACAAAAGAGGCTGAGAAGAGCTTCAACATATTGAAGGAGAAGATAATGGAACAACCGATTCTAGTATTCCCAGATTTTGGGAAGACATTTAAGGTGAGATGTGATGCGAGTGGAGTTGCAATCGGAGCAGTCTTAAGCCAAGATAATAGGCATGTTGCATATTTCAGTGAGAAGCTAAATGATGTTTGATGCAGAAGCATCGTCAATGAGCACGTGTGGCCGGACAACTCATCACCTAAGGATCATTTTAGAATTTGAAACGATGGCAGTTACTGCGGATCTTTTGGAGCTAATTGAAAAACAGAAGTAGATCAAACGCTTCGAAGTTGAATGATCATGAGTGATCTAGGAGTTTTCACTCCTAGTCTTGAATATAATTGAACTAAGGTAGCAATTAG